>JAOWBB010000877.1:3714-46476 GCA_028565995.1 Ricinus marginatus | reverse complement strand
GGGGCGCGGGGCCGCGGAACCGCAGCGCCTGCTGCTGAGCCATCCTGGGGAGAAACAGAGAGGGATACAGGGAACACGGGTCACTGCCGATCGCTGCCGGGCTGCGGGAACACCAGTGCTGACCGCCAACAGCGAAAAACCTCGACAGACACCAAAAAACGGAGCGGAAACCCCGCCAACTTTGAGTGGGTAAAGCTAAGCGTGTAACTACTTCAAGAGATACCTTGAAGAATTCAAGGTTATTAGTCCCTAACTGCTAGTTTTCACTCGTAGGAATCGAGACCCGGGGGTGGGATGGGGAAAGCGCATCCCGCCCTGCCCGAGCTCCTCCAGCACGCTCTGCTGCTCCGGTCCGTCCCGGGGCCCCCCGGCCGTGCCCGGGGCGGGGGCAGTTCAGCCGCTCCAGGGGCTGCCGTGTCCCTCGCGGGCGGGACCCGCGGCAGGGCCCGGCCCCCGAGCACCCGCGGCAGGACACGCCGTCACCCCGGGACCGGCCAGCGCTGCCCCGCGGGACCAGCGCGGGCGTACTCCGGGACCGGGAACCACGCGGGCCACGTGGCGATGACCGGCGACACACACGGCCTGTCCGCACCGCGAGGGGCCCCCACGGCGGCCGCTCCCGGGGGCGCGGCCGCAGGAGTCGAGAGCCCGAGTGCTTTCGGGTCACGCAACGGAGGGGGAAGGGTTGAGCGCGTCGTAAAATCCAGATTGAATGGAATTTTCCCCACCCTCCCGGTTCCGGCATTGCATCGACCCACATTTTCAGTCGTGGCAGGAGGGAACAAGGAAAGCGGGTAAATTGCTCCTGCCAGATTCGCAAATTTTTCGCCCCGTTAAGCGGCCTCCGTCGGTCGCCCGCGACCGAGGTGGCACCGATTCGAGCCCGCCGACACCTCGCCGTCTTAATAGCCACGGAACGAGTGAAACGTGCGACGTGCCCGGCACGTTTATCGATTACCGATTGATTGCGTGGCGCAAAAGAATCTCGGCTGAACGTGATCGGGCGGAGAGAGCTTCATCGGCGACGATCGACTGCGAAGCAGGCCGCAAAAGTGGTAGCAGAATTCGGCGGCGTGCAAGATCTCTGCTTTTTTTTTTTTTTTTTTTTTTTTTTTGTTTTTAACGAAATGAAATGAAATGAAAATCCTTCCTCAACCCGCAGCGCGGTGTCCGTGGCCTTCCCGGATACGATTCGCGACGGGAGCGTGGAGGCTTCTCGTTCGAGGGCTGCGCGACGGCACCGGAACAAAAATACATTTCGGAGGAGATTTTCCGGTTCCCATTCGGAGGGTTCGGTGATTTTTTAAACGTGGCGCCCCTCAACAGGACGGAGAGGCTGAATGTGGATGACCTCTCTCGGGGATCCGCCGATTGGAAAATCCGTAAAATTGAAGCTGAAAAACCCGAGAAACCGGAACGGTTCCCAGTTCCCCCCTCCCCCCCGGCAAGGGCAAAGGGCGGCGGAAGTCCCGGAATTCGAGTCGGGAGAGCAGATCCGAAATCCGGGCGGGAAACCGTTTCCGAAACGCCCGCGGCGAAGCGGGAAAGGCTTTGCCGGTACCTGCGAACGATCCCTGCCGGTAAGCGAAGTTTCGCGGGCAACGTGTAACGCACTGTTTTAATTTTTGCAATTGCTTGAGGATTACGACCGCGGGCAACTCTTCCGCAACCGTTCACAATTGCAAAACGGTTTCTTATTAGATGGCACCGCCGGAATTCCGGATGGGGGACGTGGTTAAAAAGTGGTTTTCAGAGCCGGATTTGGCTTCATTCGATGCAGGCATCCGCTGCACCGGAACCTTATGCTGGGGGGCAGAAGACTCTCCCCGAAAGGGGTGCAACCCGCTTCGACGGTGCGGAGCTTTACCCTTCCGCTTGCGACGGTCAAGCGATCGGCGCGTGCCTGCCGTTGGGAAACTGAGTTAGAATCCGACAAGAAAAAACGCGAAACTGTTTTTCTCGCCTCGCCGGCTCGGTTCTTCCGCCCTTTTCATTCGTGGCGGGCCGAAAATGGCCGTTTCTTTTCTCTCCCAAAGGAAGAAAAAAACTTCGCCTCCGTCTTGGACGTTTGATTCATTCGCTTTTGCCGACCGCTCCTTTTCCTTTGTTGAACGCTTTGTTTCTTATTTTCCTGTCGCCGATCGAAATGCAATAGCCCGCAATGTCCGACTCCGAGCTCTTTCGCGAATCCGCGCATTGAAACCGCGCCCGAATGTTGTGCCCCACGGGAGCCGGGACACGGACAACCGAAGCCGCGTCACGATCGTTAATCGGGGTAACATGGTAAAATAATCGCAATTAGTAAAACAAAACCCCGGGTAAATTACGGCAGAACGACAAAGGCACAGCATACGGAGATTCTCCTCGGTTGGTGCCGTGAATAAATCGCGTACGGCAACCCCGTTCTGAATGCGGAGCACGGCGTAACGAAGGCAGACGATGTAAAAGCTCAAAAACATTCGGAATTAATCTTTTGACATTGCTGAAATTCCAGAATTAAGCGCAAAATACGTGACGCAATTATAAAAGAAGTATCCGGGGGTGAAGCGGGAGAAGGGATGGGGTAGAAAAGAAGGATTCCATGATTTCTGAACGTATTCCTCTTTTTCGATGCACGCCATCGGTTTATCTAAACGGAAACATTCGATTTGGGAGGCCGTTTTAGGACGAGGCGCATAATTACGGAGGGACGATGCGAACGTCGCATGATTTCCACGCCAAACCGGGATAAAGCTTTAAAATTTTCATGTATTGTAAAGCAACATGCGGGAATGGTTCTCTTGAGGCGTGCAAGAAGGACAACGAAAAATGAACCTGAAAACTTCCCGGGATTATAAATTTCCCGGGGGACTTCGAAAGGCTTTACGGAACGGCTCGGAACGTTCGAAGAAAAAGGAAAGTGCGCCGAAAAACTGGATCGCCCGCACTTAAAGCGTTCGCTTACTAAGGGGTTGGCTTCCTTTTCCCCGAGCTTTCGACGCATACGCAACCCGTTTCACCTTTCTTCCCTTCGACGATCGAAACGACGGAAGCGATTACACGTTAACATTCCGAAGAGTCATGCGGCAAAGCCTTGTGAAGCTGCTGCCTCGCATGTATGTGTAAACTATATAAAGAAAATCCTGTCGCATTTTATGAGTTCGGCTCGCACAACCTCCGTGATTACATTTTGCGAAAAATGGAACGCGTTGCGCCAAGTTATTTCTCATTTAAAAATTGTTTCCCATTTTCCATTACTATCATATATCCATGCACATAATTAATGAATTTACGAGAGCTTACGACAAACGTACTCACCTGCTGCATCTTCTCGAAATCTAAGCACGGCCTCTGCAGCAAATGATGAGGTTTGTGTCCGTGCTGTCTGTGTCTTCTCCTGGTGGATACTTGCTGATGGAACAGTTTCGGGGGCGGCGAACGGGAATTGCCGGGTCTGACCAAGTCTCGCGGAGGAGAGGACCGGAACTCGACCGGGGTGCCCATGGACAGCAAGCCCTGCACTTCGTCGTCGGACGACCCAGAGCTGTGATCTATCCTCCCGCCGGGGGTGACGCTCAGTCGATTTATCTTATCGACGCTCGCCGCATTGGAAAGATTTATTTCCGACCATCTTCTCTTTTCGGGCAAGGCGCTGACGCTGGCACTGCGCAGGGTAACGGACAGATTACCGCATCGGCTTCCGTTCCTGCAGATCAGGGGCTCCTTCGGCCTGCTGTTGATCACCTCGAGCTCCTCCTCGGAGCTGTGATCGTCGTTGTTCACGTCGCTGTTCTTTTGCAGAAACGAATCCAAATAGAAAATATTGCCGCCTCTCCCATTTCCCGGAGGGTTGCCTTTCGGGTTGCTCGACATGTCGCTGAACATTCCTGAAATTCGAAAGATAACGCCCGAATTATGACTCTGTCGCATCGGCTTCGTCCGGTCTCTTCGACAGCGGATGCGCGAGCGTGCGCACGGAGTGGGGCGGAAAGAAAAAAAAAATCTCCGTCGAGCCCCGTTTTACGATACGGCATTCCGGGATGCTTTAAGGGGATGTTTTTCATCCGTCTTCGAAAGTCGCTCGCACTCCGGAACCCAAAGCAAAGGAAACATTTTAAGAGCGAAAATGTAAGCGACTCAAAGGACTCTCGGACAAGTTGTTTTGCCCCGATTTGCTTTCTTCTTTTTACGGCACCGGCTCAAGTGGAAACGGGGATGAGTCTGCCCGTAAAACCGTCGTGGCATTTGAGGAGCGATGCTTCCCGCGGTTCCCGTTAGACTTTCCTCATCGCTCCACCTCTCCGAGAAGCTTAGCGAATAATTCTTCGGCCGCAGCCGGGAAGACCGAAATTTCCACTTGGTAAAAGCAACAAATAAATAAAAGATCTCGCGGAAATGAAAAAATCCCCGAATTCCGGGCCACGTCTTCAGCGAGCCCGTCACCCGATCCAACCATCGAAATCCGAAGGCCTCTGCCGAAAAAAAACGTCAGCTTCAAATCCCGGATCTTGCAGCAGCGTCAAAAGCCGGCCGGTCGACTGACGCGCAATTACCTGGCGGCAAACCGGAATTCGCCCGCTCGAATCGCGCATCCTCGTGCAGTACCTGATCCAGCCGGAGTTTGTGCTCCGTTCCTGAATGGAACCGATTCTCGTTTCATTATGTGATCGCTGATTTTCTTTTGCAAAAAAAAAAAAAAAATAAAAATTTCTGCCCCGTCCGTTATTTCCGACTGCTGAATTGTTACCGACGGTTAAGATTTCAAAAAACGTCGAAAGCCCAGTCGCCGAGGTAAATTACCTATTAGGACGACCTGTAGATTTTCACGGATGGTATAAGGCGTTTGGAATCGGACAATCCGATTATGTTTCCATCACGAAAATGGGAACGAAAAAATTATATCGATAATAACGAAAGTTATACTAATAAAAATTACGTTATAATAGGAGCAAGAGACTAATTTAGGGAATTTTGAAAAATATGATTATTATTTTATACTTTTTACGTTAAAAGGGGGGCAAAGCATCTTCCATTTGGAATGAAGTCAAGAGAAATAGGGGGGGTACCGGGGGGGGAGTGTAATATTAAAGGAAAATGAAATCTTCTTTAAAAAAATTATTACCAGAAATGCTTTATCACGGTTCGCTTGTTTAAAACAAAAAGAAAAACGGAGAATCATAATGGAAGTACATTATAAAACTTTTTTTTTCTTTCTCCACATAGTGTTTTGAAATATGGTCGCCGTCGCCAACAAAGAACATTTTGCTTGTGCTTGCCCCGGGCGTTACCTTCCTCCCTGTGCCCGCTTTTTCACTTGTGGGCTCGCGCCCTGCGGGTTATGCCCAAGGTACGGACCCAAAAAATGCGAAAGGATGTGGCTTCGGTGCCAGGAATCGGGGAAACCGAGCATCAAGGAAAAGCTCCCGCTGGATTTCGATTTTCCAAAGTGGAAAGCGAAAGCCGAGCAATTTGAATTCCCCACTGCCAACGAACCTTTCGCGAAGTGCTGCATCCTACAGTTTGGAGGCAATCGCCAAACGACAAAATTCGGACAGAGAAAGACTTTTCACGGCAGCAGAGGTTGGAGACAACGGCTGGGGGGGCAAAAAAAACTTGGTCCGCGTCATTCGGGGATTGCTGACATTTAAATTAAAGCAGTTTTTTTTTTTTTTTTTTTTTTTTTTTTAATGATTCGACGATGCTTTGCCAGAAGAAAAGCTGCGGCACACGGCGAGTGAATTTTCCCCCGGCGCGGGAAATTGCCTTCCGCCTGCCAGCCCGTAGTTTTTCCGCGGCGATCTCGCGTCACATTCCGCACCAAAACGATGCTCGTTCTAACCGGCGGGAGCCGTCGCCGCATCTTCAAAATTCGAACCGAAGCTGAAGAAAAGCGTACCTTAAGGCCTAGCCTGATCAGGTCTCCGGAGCAACTGCACCGGGACCGTTGTTAACGATCATCCAGTTCCTTTTATTACGTATTAAAAAAAAAAAAAAAAAATGACGAGGAAGAGCCCGTTCGCTAAAATTCAAACGCGAACGAGCTCGAGGCAAAATTAATTGTTCAGCTTCAACATCAAAGGTGCACCACGGTTGAGTAAACGGCAGACTGTCGAGCCTTCAGCAAATTAATACGGTGCCTTGATGAAGTTTCGCGAAGATCATCCGGGAGGCAACGTTCCTGCCCGGGAGACTCACACATTACCCGGTGCCGTCGACAAAACATCGCGTCCCGAGAATTTTTCCGGAGTCATCGAACCCGGAGGCCGGGAAAGTCTTCAAGATGCGGCGTGCGGTACGGGCAGCGTCGGCGTTTCACGACCTGTTCAATTCGGTCCGTTCCCGGACCATGCCGCGGACCGCATCCCATGGAAAATGCCTAAAGTCAGATGCAGTTTCGAGGTTCGGCACAAAAGCCTGCCGCAACCGAATTCTCGGGAGGGAAACAATTTTTCCGCCCTGCAAAGCACCTCTCGACCGAACTTGTGCCAATCCTAACCCAGGATAATAACATTAAGCAATGCGGGGATCTGCATCCGATTCTTTTGACGTCGAACATCCGCCGAACGTTGCGAAGCGGTATCGGATTTGACGAAGGAAGAAAATGGTTAAACCCACTGTAACATTTGGCGAAGTTTTAAGCGGAATGACGGTCGACATCCTCGAAACGAACGGTTAACCGTGCGCTGGAATGGAAATGGCTGCGGCACGGGACGTTGAAGAAGAAAAAAAAAAAAAAAATGCAGCGATGCAAGTGTAACAAATAAAATTTTATTACGAATGTCTTATGGCTGAAATCAATGTCGGGCTTTAAAACTCTTTCGATGTTGCAAGAGAAACTTTCGTGGCAGCATTCCGTACGATGTCAAAAATCAGCGAATGACTCTAATGCGGCAGCAAAATTTACAACCCTTTAATTTTTACGGTTAATAACCGGAGAATTTCGTAGCTCCTTGGATTCCTCCATGACAAAATCGAATGTTAAGATCATCCGCAAATGTGTAAAATCCTTTCTTTCTTTCGTGCGGCGTGCAAATGCACTTTTTGGCTTTCTCCAAGATGCAATAAGCGTCGCCCGGTCAATGCGCTTCTCGCGAAGGGAATTTCGAATTTACCCCCAGGGGTGAACAAAGGCAAATTGCTTTGACTTGCTGAGCCATTGCGAGTCTTTCACAGCCAGGCAGTCAATAAATCGCTGGTAAAACGCTGCACCGAAATGCATTGCCAATCATCCGAACGTCAAAGTTGTTGACTTTGCCGTCCGTTGCCTGCAGCAAAATGAATTTGCGGCGATCTCACCTTCCACAAACTGCCGGGCGCACTTCAACAAAGATGCACGGCCGGATTAAATGGGTTAACTTTTTTTTTTTCTTTTCCGAATTCAACTTTTACCGCGTGCCTTTCGCGTCGTTCATGTGCGACTTCAGGGAACCGTCATACACACAAAAGGAATTAATTACAAAGACGACGGTCGTCGCCGGCACCAGAGGATAATTGCTCCCGATGAATGCCCTCGCAGATATTCTCAAAACTTCTTGGTTCGGATAAAGTTTTACTTTTTAAGAATAAAAATTGGCCACCAGCAAAAGAAACCATTAAGCAAAAGCTTACAAATGGATTTGAAAACTGATACGTGACGTGTGGTCCATTCAGTCTACGCCAATACTAATGTTGGGGGATCAAAAAAACGTTCGCCTGTTTGATCAACTGGGCGAATTAAGTTTTAATTGAATATATATATAAAAAAAAAAACCTACATACACAAAGGACTTTAATGTCATTCTGAAATGTATATTTTTAAAACGAAGTACATTAAAATTTAATTTTTTATTTATGTTAAAATATATTAATCTCCCATGAAATTTCTATCAGAAATTTATGACTTATAAAGTCGGTGTGAAAAGTAAGTGTTTTATAAAATATATAAATAAAATATACACATCCACGCACACGCACACGCACACACACACCCAGATGTATATAATACACAAATGACCTATTTATGTTCCTACATTTTACATTAACAACAACAACAACAACAACAACAACAAAGCAGCCTTTTTCCCCCGTTTCATTTAAGAACCGCGGCAATTTGTTTACTTTCCATTTTTCTACAAACTCAGGCGCAGCCATCTCTTTTAATGAATTCTTAAAACTACTTAGACGAAATGTGTAAAGATACAAGCGACGAAATTACTATACAAAACGAATCAGGAATTGTTTTCATTCCCGTTTCAAGTCGTACGATTCGGGTGAGGGAAGGAAAAAGGCAAATCCCCATTTCTGGGCCGCGAAATGGAATCGGCAATTTTTTTTCAGTCCCCGCACATCGCCCGCGGAGTGGACGCGAGCCCGGGAAGCAGGCACCTCTGACGCACTTAAATGCACCGAAAGTGCATTTCTTATGGAACGCCGGCCGCCGCCAAGCGAAGCGGCAATAAAGAACGGTGACAACGTGGCACCGTCACCCGTCCGAAATCGTTTCTCTCCGCAATCAAAATCACGCAAATGTCATCCCCGTTCCGAGTGGCGAAACGTTCGCACCGCCTGATATTCCAGTTATTTGTCCGATTTGCGCAATTTATCGAGGCCGAAAGAAAAGCTTTAGTTGCGCTATCACAAGATATTTGAAATTATTTAAAAACTTTGGGGGGGGGGAAAAATCCCAAAGTCTGGAACGTTGGATGAAGATCGAAGACGGGGATAAAATTTTGCAAGTTCCGGGTGAATTTTTTGCGCCCCGCCGCGAGCGCGCGACCGCGATATCTTTTCAATTTCGAACCGCCGGAGCGTACAAATTTTTCAATTTTGACATGGATAACCCCCGCCGTGGAAGCAGCAGCGGAAAGGCATTTACAGCCCCCCGCCTGAAAAATCGCTTTCGCTTTCGAATCCCACGCAGAGCTTCGCAGGTTTCAGAGCTCCACACTAAATCACACCGAGATTAATCCGGGGCCGCGACAGAGAAGGCAAACCTTATTTCCCCGGTGCGCAAAAATAATAATAATAATAAGGGAGAAAAAGATTTAAATGAAACGCTTAATGGTTTTTTTAGATGAAATTTTGGGCAGTGACCCGAAGGAGGATTTTCGAAAAATTCCAGTCAATTTTTTTTTTTTTTTTTTTCCTTTTTAATTCGGGACGCTGTGGAGATCCTCTTGAGGTGCCTTCCAAATTGGAATGATCGCGATCTTTCAGAAAACCTGACTGGCATCAATTTTCCTGACTCAAAAAAATGCGCACACTCTGCTTGTGAGGATGCCCGGGAGGAACGGTCCGTGGTACGACGACGTAAGGCGACTCCGCTTGTTTATCTGTAATATCGCATGAATTTCGCATTTCACGTTTGGTACATAAAAATTGCCGAGAGAATTTTATTGAAAAGACGACTGCGAAGTAACCGACAAAGACAAAAAAAGAAAAAGGAATTCTTATTGTGCATTTGTAATTAAAGATGATGAATTTACTCAAAAATTCCACCTTTAGCTGCAATGCTTCTTTCAACCTATTACATTACCTTTTTTAAATTGAATATCTCCAGCAGACGAAACAGTTCGGGGCTTCCTTTTAGTCGGTTGGATTTATGAATGTCTCCGGCTTCCTCCCGCCTGCCCCCAAAAGGGAAAAACCACATCCTTCGGGGGACCTACGGGTGTTAGGGAAACTGAATTGGTAACTATTTTCGTACTCGATCGGATGCTTGTTTAAATAAAATGCCCGAGCCAAACGTATGTCTAAATAAGAAATTTTGCTTTAAATTTGTTTTATTTGCTTTCTCACACCATCGTATTTGACAAGATTGATTGCTTTTGCTGCACACGTTGTTCGGCTCGTCAGCCTTAAGTTTCCCCGTTCCCGAGCATAAAAATCCAAAAGTTTTCTCCTTGCAGCAGTGCACGGAGGCACCAATAAATGCCTCGCATATGAATCTTTTCAAGTGCCTCAAATACTTTCTGTTTCCGGTCAGTCACCAACAGAGAATGTTTCGCATTTTGTCTCCGCTACAAGCAGAGAGATCCCCGCTGCAAGAATCAGAAATTTCCCTCTGTATTAATTGGCATTCCATAATTAATTATAGTTCGAAACGAATTTAATTTCACAAGTATAACGCCTGACAGATCGCGGAAAACAATAAGCTAAATAAAGTAATTATATTGCACACACATACATACACACACCCGGCATTAAAATTGTTTTTAATGCTCAATTTTATTGCAGTATCCCAATAAAAAAAAAATCTAATCGCAGAAAATAATTTTTACTAACATCATTTTTAAAATCTTCAAATGTCATTTTAACCAAGAACGTGGAACTCATAATTATTGCATGATATAATAGTATAACGTTAATTTTGTCTGGGACGAATTTATAATTTCGACATTATGAATCTTTAAATTTGTTTCATTTAAATTTAATATTCTTTTATTGGAAAATAATAAATAGACAAAATGTGAAAAATTATTCCAAGGAGATTCAGCAATTGTCCACGTAAACGGAACAGGAAAATCTCATACCGAAGCATTTTTTTCAGTGTTTCATTTCTTCCCGCTACTACGTCTAATAGCCCTTTCATCAAAAATAGTCGGATTTATAAATAACGAAAGTACCGGAAAAATTTTAATGATCCATATGAAATATCGAAGAGATATTTCAAAACTGATTCACGAGTTGGACTATTCGACGTTAATCATCATTAACTGCTACCAGTTACAAATCTACAAGTATTAGCTGCGGGAATGTATGTGTAAATAAACATGGACGTACAGGCACAGACACACACCATCGCATCGCAACGTTGCATTTTCCTCTCTCTTGGTTGTCCTTTCATAAAGGGAAGTTTACATTTCGGCTGTGCCTGTTGATTCTCGACATGAAGTGAAGATATCGTAACTTCCGTTGAGGGAACGCTTTTCCTCTGTTGCGACGAAAACTACTCTCAAGTTACTAATCCCTACATGGTTTCAGTAATAAAATGTAAATTTCCATTCTGTTTGATTACAAGTATCATTTATTTTACTGAAAATGTGTACTTAGTATTTTCGGGGAGGGAGAGGGGGGGGGGGAAATGGAGCCTGCTCTCGTTCCCTGCCGTTCCTCTCCATTTTCGAATACATGAAAAGGTCTCGTCTTTTCTTTGAAGTAAAAATCCAGTTTATATTTTAAATGTCTAACGAGCAAATTAACGGCCTACGATTCCGGTTATGCTGCTGTTGGAAAATGAGACCTTTAATTCCGTTAAAAAAAAAAAAAAAAAGAAAAAATTAAACTTGGAAAAAGATTTCTCAAAGTGAAAAAAAAAAAAATTTAAGCTGACGAAAAGACGTATGAATAATTTCGGGTAATTTCATTTAATTTTAAATAAAAAACATTTTACATAATGTAAATGTGATAGTCAATGATTTCCACTGCGTTTCGAACACCGTCGAAAATTTTAATCGATGTACACTCAAATGCAATTATTTAATATAAATATTTAATGTATTTTTTGAAGTGTTCAGTGGAGCTTCGTTGTAAATGATAGATGATAGAATCAATGGCGATTCCATCATATATATATATAATGCTGTACAAAAAAAAGCATCCTTTCTTATTCATACGTATGCATAACTGTTTTACTTAAGCTCCTCGTTATTCGAATTTTCACTGAAAAATTTCTATTATAAAAAAATAATTACGGCAATAGACAAGAACACAACAAAATGGAGATGCCTAATATTTGTTTATAAAGAAGAAAACGTTCATACGTAAATTCGCATATTTAAATGATATTTTTTATCAATTAAATATTATCTTCCATTTTGAAAATTTTTATTAATTTGCTCCCTGATTAATTTAACAATTTATATAAAAAAAAGGTGGCTATTCTTATTGAAAAATATTTGAGTTTTGTCGTTTCCTCCCCTGAAATTGTTTTTAATTTTCCAGATTACGTTTAAAAATATTTATTATTACTCTACTGATAATCTAAAATCATAGCTATATTAAAGGCCTCCAAATCATGTGATCCAAATACTTCAGAATTAAATTTTTTACAGCTTCTTTTAATAATTTCAGTTATAATACTGACATGAGAAGAATTTTTTTATGTAAGCAATCAATGAAATGTTTTGAAAAATTGCATTTGACGGATGGTGCAGAACAAAACTGAATTCTTCCTTCAAATTTTATTATTTCCGTTTTTTGTACTCAAATTGCATTATCTATTTACCCTCCTTTTATATAGCTGGAGCACATATCGATCAAATTATTTCTGCAAAAAAAACTAACTTCATTTGTAACAAATAGCATTATTCCATTCCATTCACTGTTTTTTATTCCGTATTAAAGCTGATTTCTTTGGTAAATATCGCCGGAAGGGGCTTCGGTAGCGAAATCCCAATTGTTGTACATCAAGAATAAAGTTCTCTTCTTGTACAACCGTAATAGAATGAAAAATTGATCGCTCAAATATTCCTTTCCACAAGTTGCTGGTAGCTTCGCGTGATTTATGCACTTTGGCAAGGAACAGGCATTCGGTATCGTTTTTTTTTTTTCTTTATTTTTCTCCAGCCTTTCCCATAAACGCCGGGCGCACCTTGTGTATTTGAAATATTTATTACCATGCTCATGATGAGTAAAAAGAAGAGCGAAAACTTTGACTTCACTTTCGCTATCGCCTAAGTATTGGCATGTACATTACACGAACCTGAAGCTCGTCCTGGCGGTCTGCCTTAAAGTATTTTATTCCAGATGATCTTTATCATCTTGGAAAATAATGGTTTGCTCATTACTTTTCGTTAACAGACCAGAAAGTTCTTCGTGTTCAGTTCATTTCCGCTTCCACATTCCGTTACGCCTTCTATTGATTTAGAGCTTTTAAGTGACATTTTATTCTACAAATCCAGATTTTAAAATTACTTACATCTTTCTCTCTCTCTCTCTGGCACATTCTTTCGCAATATTAACACCGTGAATCCGTTAACAATTAGAAAAATTATTAACAATTTTAAAAATTAATGAAATTATTATGATAAGAAATTAAATCCGGCGCGAGAGAGAGATCGCTAAAATTAAAATAGACATTTAAAAATTTTAACAGAGATTACGAAGTAATATACGTATCGTCGAAGAGTGAAATCAAGGATAATGGCCAATTAAATAATTTCATACAATTATAAACCACGAGAAATGTCTGAATTAAAATCTCAAGCGAAGAAGTTCCATACAAAAGCAAAATTTTAATGTGGAAAAAGAAACAAGGTCGTAAAGGATCATTTATAACCAAAATGGCCAATTAACCAAAAATTTTAGGAGTCAAAATCAGATAAAAATTTGTTTTGGAAAAGAGGTACTCGCACAATTTAATCTCATCTCAACCATTAAGAAAAGACACAAAATTTCAATCCAACGTAATGGAAAGTATAAGAGACTATAAGCACCAAAAGTGATCTACGGATCACACATGATTCAGAGACCATGGGTTGGTTATATAAGAATTAACTGCATTAAGCTTGCAATTCCGGATATGCTTGTAAGGATTGTTAAATTTATTAAGGAGTATCAAGTGGATATTTCGCAATGTTCTCGATATGAACAGGTTTTTCTTTATTTATTTATTTTTTCTTTAACGGAAAGAAAAAAAGGACAGGAATATGCCGATGCAGTTTCGCTATACAAAGGAAATTAGCAAAACATTTATTCCTATATTATTTTTTTTTCCCCATAAATTACCGTAACATTGCTTCTGTACTCTTTCGAGATATTCTTCCATTGTTCCCTGTCCGTTTGAATACAGTTATACCTCGGTTGGAATGGAAATTTAATATTTATTCTTTTGAAGCAGATAGATGTAAAATGCATATTTCGAAATACCATTCGGGCACACAACGTCCGCGCATTGCATGCAAAAATCCCGAGCTCCGCATTATATTTATCCCAAAAACCCTGAAGATAACTGAAATATTATGATAATGGGCAATAAATCCTGACGGGAAATTTCCTTTCGAAATTTTCTCAAAAAAAAAAAAAAAAAAACAACACTGTCCTTGGCCGCTTGCTGGAAATCGATTTTAATATCCTACAGCGTGTCAGGAAATCGCGGAAAATCCCTTAGGATATTCATAAAAATAAGATTGTGTAACGAAATAGGTAGCGAAACTCGAAGAACCGCGAAAGCAATTTGAGGGGGCTGCAGCGTCAGCCTCTTTCAAAAAATGTGCAGGTTCGAAGAGTTCGCGACACCAAAAAATGCAGCAAAAACGTTCGGCAAGGAATGCCGTTCGCTCCCGTCACGAAAACATTTCCAAAATATGATGGATTTAAAAAAAAAAAATATTTATTATAAATAAATAAATGAAAAAACTCTGCTGCTTCTCCGGGAAAGGTTCATCCTCGCAGCCGTTTCTCAGGTATGCTAAAAACCTTTGTTATTCGCATCCCTATAAAAAAAAATACCAGGGAAGAAACCAGAAAATAAGGGAAAATGTGGCGGCAGTATGTGAACAAAAATTATACGGGAACGCAGCTTTTAATTTGATACGGATTTCTTTTTCGAAAAGGAAAAAAAAGCGAAGTGATCTCTCTTCTTTTGGCTTCTTTGGACCGGGTAAGAAAAACAAAATTAATAAAAGAGTGTAAAAGGGCCGTGTACTTGATTTGCCAAAGATCAAAGCGGCAAAAGTGAACGGCGATTCCCTTTGCTGAAGTTTAATTTTAAACTTGTGAATATAACGAATCATATCTCTCATCGTGAAATGTACGCGGTTCGTCCCGGAAAACCGAAACCCTTGTTTTCAATAATGCATTATCTGTTCCGGCAAAACTGCAAAAATTGCTGTTACATATTGACTGCATTTAGCGACAGGTCCAAATCCGCAACGCGACTTAACACAATGGCCAATCGCTGGAAAACCTCTCCCAGTTCGAAGCCGTAGATTTTTCCGTGGCGGCCTTAAAAAAAAAAAAAAATGATTACGTCCATAAATTACCGCAAAACCCTGCATTTATTGAGAGCAAACAATATAGACGTGGCAAAATTTGTCGAAACTGAAAAGGAATCGTCGTCTGCGAGCTGCGACTCGAAATCTCGACACGAATTCGCGAAAAGGGGACTGACATCACGGGAGCGCAGCATCTCCAGAAGCGTTCCAGAAATATATCTCCCGCAGCTTTGTAATTTAAAGAAACCAAACAAAAAGGTGACACGTGAGAAAGAAGGAACTTGCGGGGAGGCAAAAGAAAAATGAAAGAAATGTTAAATTTAAAAAAAAAAAAAAAAGGTGGAAGATAAGAAAACCGGTTGCCAGCGGAAAAACTGACGCGAAGCGTTGCAAGAAATGGATGTATTTGATCACCTGATGGATTGAATTGCTGCGGGGGACGACAGCCCCAAGAAAAAAGATGAAAAACCGAGAGAAAGGATAAGGCAAAGGAGCCTCGGTTAACCAATGCTCCCCGCTGTCGTTTGACAAAGGCTCAATTTTAATCCGACTGTTCGAAAAAAATAAATAAATAAATGAAAAGAAAGTGAGAAGGCGAGAAAAATCAAAGCGAAAACCAAAAGGAGAAAAAAAAAGGAGCTCCACCTATAAAAATTAAAAATAAAAAAAAAAAAAATGCATTTTCCCCAGTGTGCATGGCATAAATTCGACAGCAAAAATTTAAGCTGTTTCCAATACATTTCGATTCGATGATAACGCGATGCAAACGGCGAGAATTTATCCCCTGAAGGGAAAAAGAAAAACCTGAAAATTCAAATGACCGATTCGTAATTCATAAGGAATTTTTTCTCAATCCCGTGCAGAGGCTCGCTCGAAATGGGAAATAGCTTTCGGGAAGAAAATTCTCGCAGTGCGAGCAAGGAAATTCGGGAAAGCCGTGGAAAATCCCGCTCGGTGCCCCGCCCTTTCCATCAAAGTGTTGCGTCGCTTGCTTGAATCCTCTCCGTTTCCGCGGAAGAAAGCGTTTATTTTTCTTTTTTGCCGCCTTTTCCCATTAATAATGGAAAAGATGGAATGGAAGGGAAAATTTAAAGGAAAAGAAAAAAGCAAAAAAAAAAAAAAAAAAATTTTCCCCACCGATCTTGCCACGCGGAAAACGATTTCAAAATGATGAGGAGTCGGAAAAAGGGCAAAATGCTCAAATTTTGCGGCGCCCCTGCCGCGGATCCGCGCTCAGATTCAAAATTCAATTTCATTTTTAAAGTTTGATAAACAAATCGAAAGTTTTCCGATTTTTTTCCGTCCGTTCCTCGAACAAATCCGCTTTGTAATTTCCCTCGAATTAAACGGCGTTCGAACCGCTTTCCCGCGGCGGCAAAACATGCACCGACCGGGAATCGGGCTCGCCACCATTTGCAACTTGCCTTCTCCGACCCCCGGGCGGAAAGGGAAATTACCGCCAGCGCAACCGAAAAAACGGCAGGGCGGTTTCCCCGCGTGGAAAAAACCGGACGAGTTCGCCTCGGCGAATTCCAAAATACCAGTCCCGGCCTCCGGTCCGAAGCCCTTGGGAGTTGTCCGCTCGAACCTTCACTGCTGCGAACGGGGCCGAACCTCGATCGTCGGTTCGCAACGGCCGATTTTCCCGGCGCTGGTCCGGGAGGCGTCCCAATTCCGATCGGAAACATTTCCCTCGGCACGCTCGCCCAAAAAGAGAAAATATCGCAATGGAAAGGGCGTCTCTTATTTTACCATCAATCCCCGTCGCCTCCACGGAGAGCAATTCCCTTCGGAGTTACGGCTAAAACCGCGCTCCAAGGCCCGTGACCATTTTCAAGTTTCCCGGCAGTAAAGCTTTTACTTAGCTTCTGGCGAAACCGATCGGAAAAGCTGAAAACCGTCGGGATTTTTCCGCCGTTTTTTCATGGTGCGCAGCCCTTTCGGAATGTTTTTGTCAGGGATGTGGAAACCTGATATTTCGCTGCTCGCGGGTGGATTTACAATATGAAATTAACCCTCGAAATTAAAACTTCCCCCCTATCCAAAAATATCAGAAAAAGTTACATATTAGCCGGGCTCTCTTTCTCTCTCCCTAAAAAACACAACCTCACCGAAGAAAAGTTAAATTATTCAACGTACCGCGGGATCCCGTGGTCCTGTCGCTTTCAGACAATTTACGCGGACGGCAAATGCTGTGGAACACAGAAGAATTCAACGCTGACCAAGCGAATGTAATTTAACCTTTCCGTACAACGTTAGGATTGGATGGGAAATCAATAAAATGCCTTCCGTGTGACATTACTTAGCGATCGATGCATAAATATTTAATATGAAATTATACTGAAGAGAAAACAAAACCAAGCGGGACGAAAGTGCGATCGGTCTCAAATAATGCAAGTTTAGGTGAATATAGTGAAAACATATTTATCCAATTTCTTATAATATATGAGAACGTCCGGTAATCAAAGAACAAGTGTGTATATATATATATATATTTTTTTTTCTTTGTATATAAATACACACGACCGTGACATGACTTTGTTAAACTGATATGAATGTAATTAGAGCCAGAAAAGTTTAACTGCGGCACTGTATACTTCCATACTTTACCGTTGCTATACGTTGTTATTCGGACATCAGCATGTTAATCCCGGCTTTTTTCTTTCATTAAAAAAGGGAAAAAAATATATCTATCGAGGAAGGCAAAAAGCGGGGCAAACTGCATTCGTGCGTTTTCCTACAGCCGTTAGCCGTTGGGGCGAAAAAAAAATCTTCGGGCGAACCGGATGCAAAACCTAACTGGAAGACCTCGGAAGGATGACCCGGAGGAGTTCGGCTCCGCCGCTCACCGCATCTCCCTCTTTGCCGGAGGAAGAAATTACACCCCCTTCGGAGGCGAAGCAACCCCCGCACCCTCCGGCCGGAAAACTTTCGAAAACTCACCTACGATTTTCATTCGATATTCAAATTACCGAATAAATGTTGAATCAATTACGTTAATTATTTATCCGCCGGCCCGGAGACTGATGCGGGAGCTTAATCACTTGTCGGATGATTCAATCAATTCCAGTTTGTTTGTCGCTTTCGAAAACCGTCAGGGAAAACCCTTCTGCGGCGACATAAACTTCGAACTCGTCCGACTGCCCTCCTTCGAAACCGAAGGCGAGCGCCGGATCGGAGGAGCCGGCAGGATTCTCCTCCTGCCGACGACCGGCCGCCGTGCGGCAGAGGCTCCGCCTCGGGCCCGGGCAAAAACCTTAAAGCGGAGCGGAAAAGTGAGGGCACCGACCGGACGCGCTCCGTCGTGAGCAGCGACGACAATTCCCGCGCTTTCATTCGGCAATTCCGCGGTCAGCGCCAAGCGGACAAATCGAAGCGATCTGTAGGAGAGCGGATACCTGAAATTTAAAACTGGTTCGGAGGATGTCAAAAATTTTTCACGTCGTCGAAAGCACCGTCGCGCGATCCCACGATCGAAAAACTAATTTTCGACCCGGGGATCATTTCTCCCACGGGCCCCGAATTTTCCTTTTGTAAGATCGCAAAATTTGCGCGGTCAAAGCTCGGGTACCTGACCTCCGGAACCTGGGCAACCGAAAGGGAGAGAAAACATTTTCGGACGCGATAATTCGCCTTTCGAACATGCAAAATTCAGGCACGAAATCCAATCCCGATGCGTATTCCCCGGCTAAATGCAACGCATAAAAAATTCATCCCACTGATATTAAACGCGATGCAAATTCATACGCCGCCGAAAGCCAACGCGGAATAATGTGAAATCAATTTACGACATCGTACATTCAAATCCGCCTGGAAAACTGAAATTTGGATTAATTTAAAACTGGTTGCCGATGACGAATCCTTAATTTTTACACCAATAATATTTCTTCGTAAAGTGTTCATTAAACAATGGGTGATGTTTCTTTTGAGTTCCAGACACAAAAATAAAACGCATTTGAAATGAATCACGGTGCAGTAATAAATTAATTTTTCGCTTTTCAAATGTAAAACAAGATTATTTTATAACATATTTAAAGTTAATTGTGTGAAATTGGATTACGCCCGGAGACGACTGATTAAGAATTACAAAAATAAATTTAAAAAATTAAATAACTGCCGCGAGGATCGTCAGGAAGGGTAAATGCCGTCAGCCAGTTTTAACCGAAATGACTTTTCCCATGTGCGTCCCAGGAGACAAAGCAAATTTTCCAATCCCGTCGGAAGTCTGCTGAAAGCTCCGACGCTGCGCGACGCAATTATCCACCAATGCGTAATATCGGTGGACATAACGAGGCGGACAATCAAGCGTCGCTCTCTTTTTACTATTTCCCATTCGTGCAGCGAATTTCCATGTGCGATCCTTCTCCCGTCCCCGCTTCCATTTGCAAAATTAGTTGCGTTTCCGTGCAAAAATACAAGCGCGGAGTGTTAAACCGCTGCGCATCCATTCAGGTCGAGGGGCCGAAGCATGGCTCCCGTTTCCCCGACGGTCGTTTTCATTAATTTTGAGGAATCTTTAAACCCGTTTCGGGCGCCGCCCCGCGCCCCGCTTTCGAAATCGACGCAAGAACCTCCGAGGAACCGAAAAAATATTTCGACCCCCAAAATCTTGATGCAACCCCTTCTCGGGTATTTGACGGAGAACCGATGCGCGCGGCCATTCCGCGAGCGAGGACCCTCGTCCGGACGAATGGAAATGTCGCCGAAAAAGGAGCGGAAAATAAAAGGGAAAACGAGATTTTTTTGTACCTGGACCATTTGACGAAAAAAAAAAAAAAAAAAAAAAGGAGAGAGACACGGGTCCGAGTGCAGAAGCTCGGGATTTGATGCATTTTTCTCCTTCTTCTTTATTTGTATTTCTGCAAAGAAAACGACATCCCGATGAATCAGACACAAAACTGACGGGAGGAAAACGGCAGGGAAAAACATGCGCGCATAATTTTGCCGATTGCCTTGCGCCCTTACAACCCTTTTGCACTGGATCCCCGGCATAAAAGCGTGAGCGCCAAACATAAAAACTGGGCGTTAAGACGGCAAAAAAAGGAGGAACGCGTAAAAATGGGCACGTTGCTCGGGAGCCGACACTCCCCGCCGCACACAAAACATCAAAAATTGTCGGATTTAACCTTTCAGCGGGCCGCCCATCGCAAAATTTTATGTAGCATTATAAATATCATGATGAAGAGGCACCATTTAACGGTTGAGATCATCAGGAGAGGTGATCGACGCGAGATGTACATCGCTGACTTCGACCTGGAGCAAAGCTTAAAAAAAAAAAAAAAAAAAAAAAGTAAATAAAATTCCCGGCGAATTATTTAATTCGCCAAAATATTTATTTAAATTAATAATTTACAACGGCCAATAAATTAAGGCCGCAATCTTCGCCCGCGAAATGCGAAGCCAAGCGCTTTGCCAATGGATTTATAAAATGTGGGACAAGGAGAACGCCATAAGCCAAGACGTGGAATTTTTGCATTTTTACG
This sequence comes from Ricinus marginatus, assembly GCA_028565995.1. Lineage (NCBI taxonomy): Eukaryota > Metazoa > Arthropoda > Insecta > Psocodea > Ricinidae > Ricinus > Ricinus marginatus. Next base: position 26,099 of record JAOWBB010000877.1, on the reverse strand, counting down.
CTTGCTCTCGTGATAAATTCAATATTGAATTAAAGCGAACATGTTGATATGCGCAAATCCGCGTCCGATTCCGCGGCTCTCCTTGTTGCGTACGCCGTTCCACGCGGAAAAATCGCCCCCCGAACGCCGAAACGCGATTCTCCCCTGAGAGTCGGAGATCTGGTCTCGGACGGGGGGGGGGGGGAGGGAGGCGGAAAAGGAACTGATCGCGAAAGAGAAACGGGTTCCTGCCGGAGGAGAGGAAACTTCCTGTCTGGATAAGATTTATTTTTGACCAGAAAGCGAAGAACCTTCCCCGATTTCCATCTCACGCAGGCACCAAGGAGGGAGTAACCCGGAGGAATGCGCGCCCCAGCCATGGAACCAAAATGCGGTTCGATCGCGGCCCCGGAAGAGCCGCACAAGAAAAATGTCGAGAACTAATTTAAAGCGAGACGCGGTCAAATGCGCGAATTGCGAATACCGCGCGGCGCCAACGGAAACTCTCAAAGGAAAATAAAAAAACTGGAAATGCTCCTGTCGTTCGTGCTGACACTCCAAATTACGTTAAATCAGCTAATTCGGATGCTTCACACCGGAATCCGGTGTACGTTTATGTGTGCGTATTAGAGAGAAAGAGGGAATGCACATTTAACCAGCATAGGTTAGATGCTTCTGCAAGCGATACGGGGGAAAAAAAAAAAAAAACTTTTTTTCCTCTCCTTTATTTGTCGAGACGTAAAATACATGGCCAGGTTTCCGAATGAACGGCAAAATCGATCCTTTTTCGACCAGAGATATTTTTAATTTTAGGTTTTCGTGTAGTTTTGCACTCTCATCAGGCATTCGACACAACTTCATGCGGGATCGGAGAAAAATTTTTTCTCAGGCATCTCCCCGTAGAAGAAAAAGGCAACAGCAGCACGAGATGTTTAACTTCTGGGTCAAGGGTATTTCAATCTAAATATTACATAAGACGAAATCACCATCTACTGCCAGGAAAAGCAATGGAGACTTATTGTTCAGTTCAAACGCTACACCATATTTTGACCTTTTGCTTATGAATAACAAACAAGAGCTTAATCACTTGAGATGTCATTAGTTAAAAATTTTCACTTTTTATAATCGGCGAACGATGATCATGCACATACACGCATAAATTTTATACGTGTACATGCGGAAATGTATTTTGCGATTGAAACGCGAGCGCGTAGCTGGTTTGAAACATAAAATGAATCAAGTTTGCAAAAGGAAAATAGCGCGAAATCGGCGTTCCTGAGCGACTTATTATGTATCGCGAGGAAAAAAAAAAATTAAACGTGAATAATCCTTAAGATAAAAAGGCACGGGAAACGATCGGGAACCCGCTTGGGAGAGGAATGATCGAGGAAGAAGAGGAAATTGCTCCCACCGCAGGGATCATCAAATTTTCCGCGGATTCGCGACGGGAGAAGAAAAGCGGAAGTGGCGGCGATTTTTGGATCGCATTTAAAATTTTCGTTCGGCCCTATCGCGGGCGCGATAGCGCGACCCCGCCGTGTTTCCGCCACCAGTCTTTGGATCGAAGGAAGCGTTCGTCAATCCTGCAGTTTGAACCGGTCCAACCAAGGATGAAGGCGTGCGAACCGCGAGGTGGATCCTCCGGAAACGCAGCAGAAGCGCCCGTTGCGTCGTTCCCCGAGCGAATGGCGACGGCTTCACGGTCGCGCGACAGGTTTACAATTCATCGTTGCCCGCAGCAAATGGAAACTGATGCACGACCCAAAACGCAATTCTGCTCCCGTCCAATTCCACGTCGGGCAAACGAACTGCGGTCGTTCGCGCTGCTCTCTTGAATGTGCAAGCGTTAAAAGTTTCGGTTAATGCGAACGGAAAGGATCGGCTTCAGCCGCATTTTGTACATCCGAAGAAAGTCTTTTCACTTTTACGTGTGCCTCCCTCTGATTACAATCCGATTTCCTTGCGACGACAGGGGAAACCCATTGACGCGTTGACTTGCTTGCTGCATCGTCGAGGAAGCTGCGACCCCGATGTTATTTCGGAAAATTTGCCGGAAATGTCTGATCGATGAAATTAAAAAAAAAAAAAGAAAAGTTATTGCCGTCGACTGATTTCCTCAAGCTTGCTGTCTCCGCGCGTTCTTCCAGTCCTTCTGTCGTCCGAACCACGGCAGGAAGGACACCGAAGGCGCTCGCGATTCCGGGGCGAAAATTTTTTCAAAAAGCGAATGGCAGGGTAGATTTTGAGGTAGCACAAAAAAAAGGAACCTCTTCGGTTTTTCCTTGCTTCGCGGCCGGCGGTACGGAAACACTAATGCAAACTATCGTTTACGTCAGCGGCAAGCACCAACAGAAATTTATGCTAGGCAGGAGCAACTCTGTTAAATGCGCCGCCAACAGATCAAAGTTTTCCTGAAATGTCGGCTCATAAAATATAAGATAATTTTTGTATGAGATTACTTCACAATTTTCTTTTATTTTTTCCACCGCAATGTCATGGGAAAAGATCGAGTTGACAACAATGATTAATAAAAAAGATTACTTGAATAATTCAATATCGAATCACATTGTTACGTAGACTAAGTTTAAATTATTAATATTCAATTCGAATGCTAATGAGTGTATATATATACATATATATAATGAGTATATATATATACTCATATAATATGTATATATTATTAATAATAAATAAATTTAAGGTAAAATATATCCTCTTTAATGCTCTTATTTATATTTAGTCGAAAGGATAACAAAATTATTCAAGAAAAGAAAACCTCAGCACTGATTACCAATTACCACCAGTGCAGCCGAATATATTTATATGATGCAGCTCTAATTAACTTATCATGAAGTCATTTTTCCATCGCATTTTAATACGATACTAGTATAAATTATTGAGCATATAGTGTTTTCTCATCGATCTCGTATATTTTTAACAGTTCGTCACGTTATCATCATCGTTATTATTACACGCATATAATGTATCTGAATCTTTGGATAAATTACAACAGTCTTAAGGGTCCAAAATGCAAACTGAGACAGTCGTCTTAAGAACGTGCGGAAATGGATCTGCCGTGAAACTGAAAAAACAAAAATACTTTCAACGTAGGTGGCATAAATATCAATAAATTAACGAAACAGAAAGTTTGCATTAAAAGGCAAAAAATAAAATAAATAAATATATATATTAAATATATATAACATATATATAAATATAAATAAATATATATAACATATATATATATATATATATATATATGTACAGCATCGAAATCTCTCTCAACACATAAATGTGAAGTGTTAAGTAGCTAAGATCCGAAATCCGACCTACAAGCATTGGTGGTGATACTTTACAAGGCATTTGAGATGGTGGAGATACAGCGCGGGAAAGGGAGTAGTAATGCACTGACGGAGATCGATCTGATTTTCCAGATCAATTCGGATCCCGGACACGAAATCCGAAAGCCAAATCCCGCGGCACATCTACACGCTGCAGCCAAAGCGGAAGGTTTTCCTTATAAGCGGTGGCGGAAAAATTATCAGACGGAAAACTTTTCATCGTTCCACGTTAGCGCTTACGGGATCGCGCGCCAATGAAATTGTATTACGTTCCCGGCTTTAACAATATCGGGCAAAAATTCACGTTTTGGGATAGCAAGCGGCTTCGAACGTTCCCATTCTGTCTGTCTGTTGACCATTTAGCTCGCAAGATGGAAAAATTCCATCGCGAACACCTTTTGAAAGTGCATTTGAAAGGCGTCCTTCCTTGCGAATCAATCGTGAGACGGGTTAAATAAAAATTCCAAACCCCGAAAACTGTCGTAAAACTGAAAGCTTTTTGGCTTTTGTACTTTTTTGCGCAAATAAATAACGTCGAACAATGGGTGTAACTTAACGTAATGTATAAATGCAATATTTTATGCCGCGGTTTTATTGTGGAACCAACGATTGTATTTTGAAACCTGATCGCGCTGACGAGACCCCGAGATAAACCCTTGGCCGTATTCAAAAAACAAATTTCTGTTTGGTTTGGACCGGCGATAATCAATCGCAACTTTTAATGAATTTTATTCATTTTCCTGCCCGAGTTTTCATTTGAAGATTTTTATCTTTCCCCCAGAAAGCTTTCTGACCGCATCGAATTCCTTTTCTGCGCTGCACCCATCCGATTCAGCAAAGGCAAACGCATACTCCCAAGACATTTTTCAATCTCGTAAAATTTCCGGGGACAAACTGAATTCGCGTTAACATTCCGCGTCGTGCAGTCGACGAAGGCAACGTGGTGTTTGGCGTCCGCGCAGGGGTTTGGGGGGCCTCGTACCTGCTTGTCCAATTACGGGCTGTGATCCGAAACTATTAAAAGTCCCGGTGGAAATTATAAATTTTCCTTGGCTTTGAGAAAGGTTACCTCGGAAACCAAGACAACTTACGCGGAGCCGGTAATCCTCGAGGCTAATGACTAAATCCCTTCCGGTTTTTCTGCCGAAGGGGAAAATTCGAAATAACCCGCTGCACTTCTTCCGACGGATACGTTTACACTGCGTGATAGATCAAATTTGCAATTCATAAGGCGAAAACCCGAAGGGAAAAATTCGAAATTTTTGAAAAGGGGGTGAAAGCATGCCCAAAGGTTCTCTCCATTCGCCCTCACTTACCCCGTACTTCCCAAACTCACTCAATCCCATCCAGAAGACTTGTTTATTCATAAAAAATTTTTAGGTGTGCTCTCCTACATGCAAATAAGAAGTAGTTATATTATGTGATGAGGGGACAAATCAAATTGTATCGATACCATGCAAGAATTTCTAATGGAATGTAATAAATTTTCTTACACAACTTACTTTCGAAATGAATTTTGTTTTTCTTACGTACATAGTTGTATCCCAATGCAAAAAATTTCTTAAGGTTGCTACTTTTAATCTTCTCAGCTTTATAATGTCAGTAATATAATTTATGCATTCTGGGATCGGGAAAACTTAGTTCACGTGATATGTAATATATTTTCACGTAAATAAAGTTAGTTTCATTATTACTTTTTTTATTAACTTCAACAAATTTTTTAATGTCTTCACTCAATTTAAAAAATTTTTTTTTGTTTTATTTTTTTTCATGTTTGACTTAAACCAAAGTAAGGAAGGATATTTTAGTCCGTTATATATATATATGTATACACGTACAATTATATGAATATCATTTACATGATATATATATACATAAATAAAAATATTTTTATAAATATATGTATACATTTCGTAATACATAGTTTTTTTAAATGAAAAGGTCATATTCAAATTTAATCACCTGATCGCTTTTCTTTAAGTCAGTATCTTTGCACTTTTTTAAAATTCATCAAAATCTGAAACTTCGTATCCACATCTGAAATACATTCAGAAATGCGATGCAAATAAATACGTAATCACAAACATGGGAAAACAATATTTCATATTCCGAATTCCGATATTTTGAAAAAAGAAAAAAAAATGCTTTTTAATGACACGGATAATTTCCATTCGACAAATCATTACAAAAGATAAATTTTTCAAACTAAATATCAGTCTCTGTACAAATGTAAACTCAAAAGTGACCTAACCATTATTTATTCATATTTCGAGACAAATTAAAAACGGAAAAGGACGCAAAAGCCCGAAAACAAAGTTCGTTGTTAGAACTCAAATATTTCGAGAGGCTCAAGAATTGTTAAACAACTTCAAATGTTAATCACCTAAAATGCTGTAAATTATTGTTAATAATCGCATGCATATACATATGTACTCAAACTTACCCTATTTGATCCTTGAATGGAAGATTTTAACACCCAAATCTATCTGGAATCATAAAAATAACGAATTCATTAATTTCCCTTCTCAATGTATTATTATTATTATTATTTTTATTATTATTCAACTTTTTCTCTTCGTTAAAGAAAGTTAAAAGTTTACAAAAGTTTTTTTTTGAAATTTCCATAAAAAAAATTATTTGGTCTAAAATTGTCGCAGAATATAACGCACGAACCTATGAAAAAAAAAAACCATGGATAAAATCGATTTTTCACCTTTGAAGTATGCAATATATTTAAAAAGAATCGATTTAAAATTTTCAGTATGACATTTTGTAAAAAATGTTTTTATTATTTATTTTTCGCTCTGTTGCGGGATGTAATAAAAACGTAATGAGCTGTCTACGGGGACAATGTCCTTTGTGAAAATTTTGCTTGAAATGCCTCACATGTATCGCAAATTATTTTCAAACGTCCACACACGTGGATAGTTAGAACCGTTAATGCATGTCTGTTTGTATATATATATTTACATTTACAACATCATGTACGTGTTATATGTGACAAATCGGTTGAAAACATTCACAAACTGTTGACGGTTGAAATTATCACAAGAGGAAAGGAAGAACCGAAAGAAAAAAAAAAAAACATGTTACTGCGCTGAAATTTAGTCTTTTCGCCGTTCCGGCTAATAATAATATATATTAATAATAATAATAATAATAATAATAAATAATAATAATAATAATAATAATTGTGACGTTAATGAAATACTCAACGCGTTCGAAAACTTTGCCATTGTCAATTCTCTGAGCCGGGTAAATTTTCACGTTGTCTTTTATGAATAGCAAATCCTTCGAAAATCTCTGCTGCGGATTATGTAAAAATGTGAACGATCAGATCTAAAGTACTCGTCAAATGGGGGCTTCAGCGAAATTACATTGGAATATCGATGTTTGACGTTTATTAATCGTATGACGAGGCAAATTTCAACTGACCAGCATTGCATGACTTGCTGCATGCGAGGCCGGTTTAAAATAATTTCTTTCTTTGCTTCGTCTTGGGCCATTTTCAGCTTCCGAGCGACCGTCTTTCATCATGTTGATTGATATATTAAGAAGGAAAAAAAAAAAAAAAAAAAGGAAAACATATAAAATGCGTCGGACTCGAAAGAGCTTAATGAATAATTCAATATTATGCATATACAACATTTGTATATACAAAGCATAGATGCCTAAATCATCTTTTTTTTTTTTTTTTTTTTTTTTTTTGTCTCTCTTTCTTTCGAGAATATATCAAATAATAGAATATTCAAAAACATTCATTCGAATTTAAAAGTCGGTGAGCACAACAATAAATTATGCAATAAATTAGTAATTATTCCTTCTGGGTTTCCCGACCTGAATTTGATAGAAAATTATATTTATATATTACGTGTTCTCTGGTTGTAGATACGTTATCGCCGTGTATTTCACGCGGTTGCGAGGCAGAAGTAAATTCGAAATAAATTTTCCGTAGGGCGAAAAATGTTATACATGTTATCGAGCAAGTCGAAAGTATTTTCACATGCATGGGAAAAAAAAACAAACCTTCATTGGAAATAGTTGCCGAATTAATGAAAATTTATTAGATTCCTGTATTCCAAAATTATGTATTGATTTAAGGTCGCATTCTGGTGAGCGAGTTAGCAGCGTTTTTTTTTTTTTTTTTTTTTTTGCTTTTCTGCAATAAAGAAAAGGTCTTCGGAATTTTCATCAGGAATTGTGGAGGCCCTTCACGATCCTGCGATCCTCCTCGGGGCGAGCAACCCTTAAACTCCGCTCATTTAAAACTCATCCAAAAAGTAATTTTGCTCGTTGATCCACACGAATAAAGCGCACTTATTACCCTTCCGTATATTAATTCCATCATCTGCGGCGACTGAATGAGGGGAGGGGGGTGTGGGGTGGTGGGGGTTAAAAAAAGTATCGGAAAATGAAGTTCACACAACCATCCCCGCGTTCTTTTGGGAACAGGTTTGAAGCTCATTAACGCTGCGACTTGAAAAGGACCAGAAACCGTTTTCCATTTTTCCTTTAGCTGAAACTTCAAGAATTTTCATTATTCGAGTCGGGAATTCAATCTTGGGACTTTTTGCAGAGGAGGCGAAAAAATTCGGTTGATATTCGAAAATTTTCAAAATGGAAAAGTTGACAATAACCGAGGAGTGCCTTGCGATTGAAATCCCACCTCTCGCAAAACTAGGCATTTTCAATTTTGACATTTTCCAGATTCAAAAGTTGCGATGGTACCGTTCGGAGGCCCTCCGGGGTCCGGCGACAGCGATTCTACCTTCCAGGTCGGCTCCGTTCAGCGTGGGGCCTAAACCGTCAACGGGCAAAGCTGCGACCGCTAAACCGCGCTTATTCTTATTATTATTATTATTATTATTTTTCCTTTTCCCGCCACGGATTTGTCTTTGTTAACGAGGCGCGATGCGTCGCGAAAAACAACGCGGGGAACTGAAAGGAAAATGAATTTTCCCAAATAAGCGCGAACCAACTTCGAACGGTTCGAGCGACGTCAGTGGCAATGCGATTTGCAACCGCGCGCAAACGGCAACCTGCCCCCGTTCGTTATCCAATTGCGCTTGAGAACTTCCATTCGGGAAAGGGGAAAATCCTCCGGGGGCGCATACGTAAGGAAAATTTTTCCATTACCGGAAAATTTCACTCTTCTGACGGTCGATCGGATAGCGATAGAAGATTTCCGTAACCGAAAAAATTCCCCGGTCTTTTGACCGATTCCAGCTTTTTGTCCTTTTTCCGGTAACAAAGGATTTTAAAAGATTTTCCCGAGCGTCTCGGCATTCGTGCCAACATTCGAAAATCAAATTGTCATTCTACCTATTTTATTAGCATTTCACCCTTTTGAAAAATCCAAAAGAAAGCCTCTTTCATTTCTTTTTCTTTCTTTCTTTTCCTTTTCATTTTTTTTTTTTTTTAAAATCAAAATCCCGCCTTATTATAAATCCGAAAATACACATCTAATATTAAATTTTCTCTTCCTTTTTTTTTTTTTCCCTTTTCGATTAAATATTAACTTACCTCTTAAATGCGGGGCTCTTATGATGACCTGATTTTCATTTAAAGTGTCACTCCCGGCTCTGAAAAGATGTTCATTACCATTTATAAGATCTTGTCGTTGAATCTTTTTTCTTTTTTTCTTTTTTTACTCCATGCCTTCCCTTCTGTCGACATCAAAAAAATGTACCCCGTTCGAAAGAAAAAAAAAAAAAAAGAATCTGTTTCGCTTGTAATCTGCAGGATTACCGTCTCCGAGCCAGATTTAACGCGTAAATGCTCCAGCAGAATTTTTTTACCCGCACACTCGCATTTCTATGTGCGAACGCCTGCATATAAGAGCTTTGTTTATTATTGAATCTCTTTAAGAAAGCCGCGCAAAAAGTCGGCAACTCCGCGGACGCAGAGAGCGAAGGGAAGAGAAAAGAAGCATCGGCAAATCGCATTCTTGAAAAATCAATTTTATACTTGCGGCGGATTAACGATTCGTAAATTCCATTATTTAAAGTAATAAAAAAAGTAAAAAAAAAAAATTATGTTCCCCCTCGGAGCGGACTAACATTGACGCTCGAACCTAGCCGAACCTATGAAGAATAATAATAAAGGTTGGCAATATGGAAATGCCGCGAAAGACAGGTCCGGGACCCGTCTTCGATCACCCGACGAAATGCTGGAAATCGGGAAAACCCCCCCGTTGGGAGGGGGGGGGGAGGAAGAGGAAAATGTCGCCATTTTCCGAGCAGCGGCTTCGGAAAATGCGAAAACGCCAGACGATGCCGCGGATCGGTCCGACCGGGAAAACGTGACGGGTCCAAATGCCCCGCCCCCGGAGGCGATTTCGCAGACTTCCGGTTTTCCGCCCCCGTTGAGGAAGGATAAAATATTCTCCCCTGCCGACGCGATCCGCCTGAGAAAATCAGACAAAGGCATCTGCGAATTTTCCGATCCGATTTGAAGGGACCTCCTCCCACACGCTTAACGGGAAAAGGGATCATATTCTCCTTCCCTTTCCGGAAAAGCAATCTCAACTTCTTCGGGGGTTTAAAAGAGCCGACATTGTCGATTAAAAGTCGAAATCTGACGCTTCCCCTTTTCGTCTTATCCGAATTTTCCATGAGCGAATGCTCCACATTAAATAAGACGAAGAATGTCTTCCCTCAGTGACAAATCCTCCTTTTCACGTTTCCAATCCTCTTTTGCCCCGTGGCACGTCCCATTTAACGTTATAAATTCGTTGCGTTGCCGGTTACCATCGTTGGAAAAGTGAAAAAAAAAAAAAAAATTTGGCTTTGTGTGAAACAATATGGAAAACATTCTCGAATTACACGGTTAAGGATACTGTCAGGCATTTTAAATATATATATATATATATATATATATATATAAATCATTTTGCCCCGCTGCATTTGCATACGGATACCTTGGGAAATGATTACATTTAAAAAAAAAAAGACACGAGCAGCTTTTAACATTAGAGCGAATTATTGGTGAACCAGTTTTTACTTTCCTTAATAAACCTAACTCAGTATGATATTTAAGTGTCATGAAAATGATGGACGAATTTGTTTTTTTCAATAGTCTAAAACCTCTTAAAAAAGGCTCGATTTAAATTTTCATTTTCCATATTAAATTTGAATTTCACATCAGTTTTTATGATAATTTATCACTTTATATTTCTGCACATTCAAAACTATCCTACATCAGTTGCCGTTAGATTTTTTTTTCAGCTTCTTGCGAATGTAACCTGCCTCACTATTTGTTACCCTCAGATATAAAATCAGAACAATTTTTCAACGTGAAAAGCATTTTTTGGGATGCGCGGGACATGCCTGCCTCATTTTGAGAATCTTAAGCGAGAATCGCTCGAAAACCGATGCTGTCGCAGGGTATTTATCTGTGTAATATAGAAAAGTACGTTGCTGATGTCCGAGGGCAATAAAAATGTTTTTGGTACCTGTTTTTAATGTGTTTGTTAATAGTAGCCGAGCCATTGTTCCGATCAATATTTTTCCACGCCGATCCGCGGAGCTCTTTGATTTCTTTCTGGTGTGAATAAGAACGTTTTATCGTTCTGTTAAAATGCGTCAAAAGATTCGTGAACCGTTAAAATAATTTTCTTTTTTCTTTTTATTGTTTCCCCGCCCAGGTGACCCGTCAGCACTAAGCGGTAAGGTATACCTGGAACGATAAAACGCGTTTTGCAAACGCGAAAACAGGTATGCAGCATCATTCGCGGGGACTCCTCGGACGGACAAACGGCGACGTTAAATTCAAAAAATTATCCAAACATCCGAATTTAGATATGAATAAAATTTCGGTTCCGCAACCGTTTCACTTCCGAAACGTGGGTTTCGCGAAAACAAAATCCGCTGACGTTCCTTGAGGAACGGCCGAAATTTCCATTCCGCCAATCCGTCAGCATTACCCCTACACCGATCGAATATTCGACCGTTTCCAAACGGCAGCCAAACTTTTCAAGTAATTCGCCAGGAAACTTTTTCCACTATTTATAACCTCTGATCGTTAAGATCCGGATATTAGAGATCAATTTAGTTGCCAAGATTAAATTTACTTAACTTTAAACCTCTTCGAAAGCATGCTTCCATTTGCGTGTGCGTGTGCCTGCGTGTGCCCGTATGCGTGCGGGCGCGCGAATGGATGCCACAATAAGAGGTGTGACGGGGAAGGGTTTTGGCAGTCGCGTTAATGCATCGCCACATCTCGCACATTAACGCAGAGAGCTGGATTAAACGTGAATTATCCTTCTCATTTTGTCCAGTCAGATAATGATGCTCGGTTTACAGTTCCCTGCGGAGGAGACCTCAAATCCTGCACCTCCAAATAACCCTCGCCTTTCCGGCCGAGGCCAACTCTTCGGATGCGACACGCGGAGTCCCGACGCGGGCAAACCGGAAAAATCCGCGCTGGCCAAGCATCGAAGCGCTCGAACGTCAAAATTGAGGCGTCGTTATGGGGTTTTTCGCCGGGACAACAAAGATTCGACGGGGCAAAGAAAAAAGAAAACCGAAAAACGCGGCACCGAATTTGTTCGGTCCGCTTCGGAACGAGCCACCGGCGAATCCGAAAAAAAGACCACAGCAAAACTCGTTCCGAAATAATTGCCCTTTCGCCTGCTGCTGCGGCGGACAACCCCGAATCACCTTTGAAATCGGACGATAGACGAAAATTTCGAACCTCCAAGAGATCCATGTTAACCGCATCCCTTCGCCTAATCCAAAAGCATTTAGGTTTTAAATTTCCGTCGATTAAGATTAATGGACGTGTAAATTTCAGCTAAAACTTAATTAAAAAATGGGAAGCTGAGCAAAATATATACCTCCGACCTGTTCGCATGCCCTGAAAACCTCCGCCTTTATAACGAAATATTTACCTTTGCCCGAAAGCGTCTGCTGGACCGAAAAAAAATGGAATATTTTCCGTGCTTTCATCTTATTATTTTCGATTTTCGACTGGATCCGATGCGAAGCTCGTTTGACGAAAGCTCGCCTCGTTTCGCAAAACTCAAAATGCAGAATGTTTCCCATCGAAACTCAGAGTCGGAGAGCGAAATTTATGGAAGAAAGATCTTCGTCGGAGGAAACGTGCGCGGAAACTCGGGAAACAGCGGCTAAAGCCCGGCAGCGACCGAGCGCGAAAAGGTTGACCCTCGCTTCGGGGCCTTTCCGGCGGCGCGAGGCCCCGGTTCCCGAGCCAAAATCGAAAGGGGCTCCCGCGGCGTCGCGGAAAATTCTCCGTGGCCCGAAATTCACTCGCAGCGGCGCGGGCGCCATGGCCGGGCATCCGGCGATGCCGACGAAAAAAAAAAAATTTTTTTTTTTTTCTTTCCCTTTTCGCCTTTTCCAGCGTTCCTCCTCCCATCCTTCGGAGATTCAGGTTCGTCTCGGTTCGAGTGATGCGAAGAAGCGGAGAACAAATCCGAAATTATTTCAAAAAAAGAGAGCCGCGCTGGGGAAGAACCTTTTTTCGGTACCGAAGATTTTACGGCGGACTTCGTAATTTTTTTTTTTTTCCTTTTCCTAAACCAAAATTCCAAATTCTCCATTTCCTGCGACTTCGTCATCTTGCGCATGTTCCAGAGCACGGTGACAAGGGAGAGAGAGAAAAAGGCGATTACTCAAAAATGAAGAAGAATCGATTTAAAAGTATTTTTTTTTTTTTTTTTGAAAATCTAAAAGAGAAGCAAAATTTCAGAAATGCACAAATAAAAATCTTTTCACGCAAATGATGTAACACTGAAGAATGAAGGTGGCACAATGAAATATTTTGCATTTGCTTTTTCGTGCGTTTCCCAGGCCCATCACTTCGTCGGTTCTGAATATGCTCCTCTGCGTCCAGGGCATTACTTCCAGAATGCCAATTAATAATTAACATCCGACGCAGATAACAGGAACAATATAATTTAGGAAGAAATTAAAAACTAATAAAATTATCGACAAATTACATCAGTCAGATTGGTAAATGAATGAAAATCCTCAAACTTCTTCTTCCAAATGAAACGTGTCCGCTTACATTTTACATTTAAAACTTAATTTTCTTTAATGCTGTTCACTTTTAAGGAGCGGGGGGGAAAAAAAAAATAATTTTCACCTTTTCACCCAGTTTTCAATCCAGTTTTATATTTTTTCGCTGCGTTTCTTCAAATTTAATAACAACGCATTCCGATCCGTTCCCTTACTTCAGAATTGCGATATTCATTTATCCCGAAATAAATAAACGTTGCAGAAGTGCATTAGCAACGTGCAATTACGGAATGGCCGTAAGAGTAAGTTGTGCATTTCGCAGCACGTAGGTCGAACCGAATTTGGTGAACCGCAAAACTACCAAACCGAATTAAAAACCAACATTTTCATCACATCAACTGCTGCAGGCAGTATCCGATGCGTTGCAAAATGCCGGTGCAGCGAGCGTCAGAATTGGGTTAGTCCGAAATAAATCATTCTTCTGCCGGACAGGCAGAGCGGCGTCGAAAAATTCACGACGCTCCAGTTTTTTCCGTCCCCCGGCCGACACTCCTCGTTCTTCTGGGGGGGGGGGGTTTCGCCGGCGATGGATGCTTTTCAAATTTCCCTTGGCCCACCCCCAAAAGGAAAAAAAATGAAACTTACGTGCAACGTATCCCGCGGCGGAATTTTTTTTGCTCCCGTCAATGAAAAACCCAAGAACAATGCAGTTGTTATCTTCTCTCCTTCGCTCCCCGTCACAATCGAATCGGGGGCTGCATCAACCCTCTCAGGTCCTTTAGAAAAATTCTGGTTTTGTTCCGCTCTCCGCCCCAACCTTCGGAAAATGCCTCTTATTTTTACGTGCCCCGTCACGTAACAGTTCACGATGTCCCACCTCGCTTTGCAAATCGAGCCCCTTTTTCTTCTTCCTTTTTTGCCCGCTTGCTTCGCACGAGCAACTTTAACATACATTTACATGGGCGTTCCAGCAAAATTTCAAACTTCTCGGGCCGCCCTCCCTTGCCTAATGGAGAAAAACGGCAAAGAGCTTCGACGTCCAGGGATCGGTAAAAAATCTAGGTGAGAAATATTGAAAGACCATTTTCAATCGGATTGTGGGAATCGTCAAAGGCAAAAACGGATTATCCGAAACCTTTTTCGGATATTTCCGACTTGTACCTCCCCGCTCTTTAATTTCGGTTTTTCTCAACCCTCTCCCCTTTACGCCTCAGTTTTTGCCATTTCTTCAAACGGCATTAAATTATTTCCTTTGATTGTATTCGCATGGCAAATTCCTCATTATCCGTCGCAATTTCCTTTGACATTTTCAAACTACAACAACGTAAAGTTAAATGAAGTGTATGTTAAATCATTCAGTTTCTCCCTCTCTCCCTCTCTCTCTGCCGGAATGACTTCCTTCTCTCCTCCGATGGTTCGTTGTGTATATATATATTCATGTCTATTTTGCTCTCTTTCACCTTGCTTTAAGACTCTCATAAATCGGGTATAAATCTGTCCCTTTTCCACAAAATGGAGAAAATTACATATAATCGAATTCTAACCTATTCATTTCGAAAACTGAAAAACGACGCACGTACACAGACACAGACACACACACATACAAATTCCGATCTAATTGATTTTCCATACACATTAAAAACAAATTAGAACTTTACCTAAGACGCTTAACAGACACGGCTCATGGCGACTCATTAGAGTTTCACCTTAGCAATCAACTCTCGTATATGAATATCATAAACAGAGGGAATTCGACAATTACAGTCAACACACCGGCACAGAATGTCCTGGGTTGCGTGATGGGTGCTCCATGCTTAATGCACCGTCAAAAAAAGGCGGGCGAGCGGACGGGGGAAAATACAAAAATATCCAAATTGGAAGAATTTGTACGGGTTGTGATTTGTTTCTGTATTTTTTTCCAATTGTTCTCAGCAAAAAAGAAAGAATAAATTACTCCGCTTCCCTCCAAAACAACGGATCAGTTTCACATCCGACATATTGCTGGTAATCAATTTCCTTTTTTCCGATTTCTTACACTGACAACTTTTTGCCCCTATCCAACCGTAGGATTTATGGAAATCATTTAACATATATTTTTCTGCGTTCATTATCATCATTATCGCCGTCGTCGTCATCATCATCGTCATCACCGTCGTCGTCGTCGTCGTCATCATCATCATCACCGTCGCTGTCGTCGTCGTAGCGGGGGAGAGGGACGAAAGATTTTCGAATCACCGGGAAAATAATCGCATCTCGCTGACGGGGGGGGGGGGGGGAAAAACTTTTCACCGCTGGAACACCGCCGGAAAAAAAAGATGCGACGTAAAAAAATCGAATGAAGCAGGAGGGAGGGAAATTTCAATAAAATTTTTTCCCTTCGAATTTCGAACTTCCTCAAGGATCTAGAAAACGGACTAAGCAACGGCCACGCATTCCAACGTGGAAAACCGAAATCGATAGCGCGAAGCCTTTCATCGTCAACTCGTTCCCGAGCAAGTGCCCCCTGCCGGGGGATCAGCAGAGCGCAAAAGGAAAACAGCGCTCCGCCCGCCGACGACGGAGGAACCCCGTACGGCTGATGACATCGTCCGCGCGGGAATCATTTTCTGATCGTCGAAAAAACCGAAGGCGAAGTCAGCAACGGCGAAAAAAAAATCTGGTCCAAAAGCCTTTCGAAGTAATTTCATGCTCCGAACCAGAAACAAATTTTAAAAAAAACGCATTAAAATAAACCTATTGTTGTAAAGAGTGACAAAAAAGATATCATATCATGATATCTTTATAATGATTTAATTTATAATATATGAATATATATATTTAATATATAACATATATGAAACAATTTATAATGATCAAAAGACATCATGTAGTTAATTACCTTTCATCCTTGCTAACGACTGGATTATTTCACGTATTATTCAATAAGAATAAAACGTTATTTTTATTCTTATACTTTTTAAATGCAAAACCATTTGAATGATATATTTACGGTAATAATAATAATAATAATAATAATAATAATAGCAGAAATATGAGATATATAAGGGCATATATATATATATATAAAATGGATGTACATACGCGTTGAATTCATTTATATTATTTGTTTTTCTTTAATGGTATTTGCTTTTAAAACGAAAGAAGGTGTTTTTATATCGGGATGCGAAACTTCCAATGAAAAGTTTATAGAGACAAGAAAAGAAGAAGAAGAAAAAAAACCTTCCACGTCCACCGATAAAAAAACAATATTCGATCTCCAAGCGACGTACGTAAATATTTCCTTTGGTCAAATAATATTTATGTTCTTTTTTCTCTCGGTGATGGACGTTCTCCGGCGTAAGGCGAAAAGATTGGGATCAAGGCAAATTTTGGAGGAGGCGAATCTTCTTTTTTCTTTTTTCTCTCGCGACAAAATCCAAAACGGCGCAACGCACGTCGCCCCGCGCACCTTCCTCCATGCGACAGCGACAACTTACATGGAGGGAAAAAAGAAAACCAAGCAAAACGCGATTCGCTAGAGCGCCGCTGACGCCGCGGAATGAATCACATTCCACTGGCAATTCCAGCATGAGCGAAGTGGCGAAGGGGGGAGCAGCACTCTGCCCGCGGCAGCGAACGGCCGCGGTAATTCGGTTCGAAGTGAACGCCGCGATCGCTCACAAATACGGTAGAATGTAAAAATACCTGACACGTACCTGAGAGAAAAAAAGAAAAAAAATACAGCCGCCATTTCAATTCACACCGTGCTTTTATTTTTCTTTTTTTTACAGCTTCTTTCTCCCGTCCGTCGCCGTTCCTCTACAATAAGAAGGCGAATAATTTTTAATTTAAGGAGCGAGGCTTTTCACCCTAATGCCGTGATGGTCCGCACGAGCTTTATGTGATGCTGCATCGTGTTAAGATTTACTTCTAAACAGCGAAAACTTCCATCCGAAGCTGCACCAAGATGAAGATCCCAGTTTTAATTTTTACCCTTTCGCGATTTATCTATCTCTTCCGATGTAACGGGTTGCTTTTCGGATATATATATATATATTTTTTTTTTTTTTTTTTTTTTTACAAAAATTAAAATTAACATGCGATTCAAACTGTCAAAAATCGAAATTATATGTATACATGCACGTAAGAATCGCGTATTCCGCCGCGAATCGTTACAGATCGCGAGGGAATCGTTCTTCGGCGCCGAAGACACTTGAAAGGGGTTTTAGAGGGAAAAATTTTACCCGAAGGCGCTTTCCCGAACTTCTTCGCGTCACTTAACCTAAGGCGTCTGCAGTGGATGCCAGGCCTTAATTCATTTTTGCATTAGCAACAGTTTTCCCATTTTCGACGGAGGCTTCAACGCTCCCGCCTGAAAGAAAATATCTGACGCGTTACTGCGAACGTTAACGCACAAGATCGTGCAATCCCAGAGAGAGCCTTCATCCCATAAAGCCCGTCATTATTTTTCCCTTCGCAATGTAAAAAATCGAAAGCAAATTAAATTCCTCGGGAGCTGCAAGCGATTTTCGTCCATCAATTTTCCATTTTATGCAAGCATTTTCCGTCAGCATCAATTTTTCCCTCCCCCCCCCCCCGGACCGTCGCGCAAAATAAATTTGCAAGGAGGAATTTAAAGCGATTTTGGAAACGTATTAAAAAAAAGAAAAGTCAAATAAAAGTAAAAATCTCTCCAGGCGGGGCAATTTTAGAAAATCCGAAATTTTTTCGCGCCTCCTTTCGAGCAATAAATTTTGGCCGATAGGAAATGTAGGAGAAACAAATATTTTTGAAGTTATCCGAAATCCGGACACCTTATTTATGACCGCCTCCGAGCATGTTACCCGCCCGAAATGAAACTGGATGAAAAAGGCAAAAATTTGGAAATGCGAAAATTAAATTTCGGAAACTAATTTTACGCGAAAAAAAAATTCGATTTTCAAGTTTTGTCTTTCACATAAAGTTGATCCTGTTGCGTGAAAGTGACCGCGATCTTTGTGTGAAAAATCAAACCCGCGCTGTTTTATGAAAAAGAAAAATGGGGGGGAGGGGGGGGGAAAAAGAGGAAAATATCGTTTTCATTTTTCGAAGCTCTAATAAATGCTCTAAGCGACGCTTTTCCAAATTGGCCGGAAAAATGTACGGAAATTTAATCGGAAAAATTTACTTCGTTTACTCGGCGAGGGGTACACCGCGCAAATCGCCGATCCGTCCACGATCGCCGCAGCGGACGAACAACTGCCGAACGGAGGAGAAACGCGTTTTTCCAGCGTGGAAAACTCCAGATCGCCGAGCACGGAGTTTTTTGACTTTTGAAATTTTCGCACAAAATCCGAACGCTCCGAAGCACGTTCGGGCCTTTCGGTGGAAGGGGGGGGGGGGGACGCGCGCGATCCACGTTGGGAGCGTTCGGCTTCGGCAACCTTCGGAATTTTCCAAGTTTCCCAAAAAGTGCGGACTTTTGCTATACCCCCCCTCCCCCCCGGAGGATCGAGCGTCGAGCAAAGGCGCCGAAGATGTTTGCTCTGCTGCACGTCAAAGGCCAAGCTCCGGATGAAACGACTCGTTAAGCATAACAGGAGCGCGACAAGAATGAAAAACTCGATCGGAAAAATTATCTTGATGCAAAGCCGTCGTGCGAAAGGGCGGGAAAGTCTGGAGATTTATGTCGCGAAAAATAAGGAAAATCAAACTTGAAACTCGATTGATTCGACGCAGCGAAAAATATGGCTCCTGACTCGGAATAACGTTTCATGGCTCCTCCGGAAGGTTTCGACCGTTTCCGGTATGCTTTACATTGTCCTTTTGGGTTCGAGTTGGGCAATGACGGCCGTTTAATTTTCGCACGTCTCCGCGTCAGCTTAAGTGGTGAAAAAGAAAAAATTTCATCTGCGGAATTCAAAATGCGCGAAACTTCTCGCGAAAGAGACATTTCAGGTCGCATATTTCAATAAATTTTATCCGAGTCATTTAATTAAATTTCCAAACGTGAAAATTATTACTTCACACGCGCGCAACGCGCTCTTTCGCTTTTCGACACGTTGCAGTGTCGCGCTTTTGTCCAGGGGAACAACGTTCGGGGAGCAAGTCAAAAATTTTTGAATTTCAAAAGGTTGCAGGAACGCAAAAGGGAAGGTTTTCGGGAGCAAAACCGAAATCCCAGCGGCGTAAGACAGGCAGGCGAGTTCCATCGGTTCTCCTCTCTTTCCTCCGTTCCAGAACCTAACCTAAAAATCTGTTTTTTTTTTTTTTTCCAACTGGATTCCGATTGGAAAAAAGAGAAAAAAAAAGGGAAAGAACTCCGTTTGGAAGGCGGTGGCTTCGGGACGGCGAAAATTTCCGACGACATTTAAAGAGAGTGGTTCGCGACCGTGAAAATGACTCCGGTGACGCTGGGCAGCGAATGGCGCAAAATCGAACGGCGGAGAATTTTCGATCGCCGAGAGATCCCGGACGAAGCTGGAAAAAGGAAAAGAGCGACGAAGGTTCGCGAACCCGGGGCGGGCGAAAGCAAAAAAAAAAAAACCTGCAGCAAAGCGAGCGCGTTGTGCGAAACGCGGGAAACCTGCAGCGCGGCAGATTTTTTTGGCAGAACCAAAACCAAGCAGATGGGGATCGTCCCGGGGCAATTCGCCTTCCAAGTCGGCCTTGACTCCGGCGCGCACCCCCCGGGGCCTCCGCGCTGCTTCCTTAATTTTTTCTAATTACCCGATAAATAAACTGCACACTTTCTGGGGAGTCCTCTGCTTCCGCTGTCGGAAAAACGGCCAAACTCGCGGAGAAAAAGGAAAAAAGAAAGAAAAAAGAACTTTCTTTTTGTTTTTTTTTTCCGTAACAAAATCCTCCGTCGCGTTTCGATCGCGACCGCGCCGGAATGAGAAATTTTTATGGTTTCGGATGCGTTTGGACGGCGGAACGCACGACGCACACGAAGCCGAGGGAACTGGACGCATGTTCGTGGAGTGCATTCCACCGTGCCTGCCACGGCAACAAAAAAAAAGTGGTGCTCGGTCATCTGTGAAGGGCATGGAGCAACCTCATTTCGATGCCGCGGGCCGAGTAAAAGCGTACGGAAACGGAAACCGCTTCGATTCGTGCGCCGGAGACGTTCGCGTCCGGATTTTCTGCCTCCACGTCCGAGGGCTGCGTTCGCGCGCGCGTCCCCGACGCGAAGCGAATGTTCTCCCACGCCGGTGGGGAGGGGTTGACGCGCGCCCTCCGTGAAAAAAAAAAAAAATACCCCTCCCTCCCCCCCTCCCCTCCCGGAGCGTTTCTCATTCATTCGGAGTCGGAGCGGCCGCCCGGTCCGAGACCAGCTCCGAGTGCCGCGGCAATTGAGTTATTCTCGGATACAATATCCCAAATAGCGACCTTGTTCCTCCCGTTCCTTCTCGGCGATCATTATCGGGTGCCGTGCCCGGCAGAGTCATTTCGTAAACGGGTTTCTCTACATTTTCAGGTAACATTTTTCACTGGGTTATTGCCTGACCGGCATCCAACGTAATCTCCTTCCGACGAAATCCCTCGAGTGAAATTTGTGGGAGAGAGAAAAGAAAAAAAAAAAATAAAAAAATGAGAAGAACCCCCGAAAGGAAACGAATCTAAATGACAATTGCCTCGGTTAACAAAATCCCCGTGGATGGCGTTCAAAATTATTTATTTATAAAAATTAATCAGTTTTGCGTACGGGGTTTCCGCCGCAGCGTTCGTGCGGCAGCCGTTCGATTAAGGCAGCGCCGCAAGCGCGTCTCGTAATGATGATGGCTCAGACGTTTTGTACAAATTAGGTATTTTTTTTTTTTTTTTTTCCTCCTTCAAAACAAAAAATAACGTTAACGATCGCGCGTGCCGCCTCCCCCCCCCCGCCCCCGCGCACCAGGTACAATGATTTTCCCCTTCGCGAGCCCGCTGTTGTTTTTCACCCCAAACTGCTGATTTTCTCTTCCCTCGCCTTTTCGAGGCCGATTTCAAACCGTCAGGTTTCTCCGTCGTTGAACCCGTTAAACCATCGAACGTCGGTGCCTCGAGGGCTTTCGGGCAGCCACCGCAGCAATCTTTCACCCCGCTCGAAACCAGGCGCGGAAAAATGCTTCGAACCCCGCGTCGTCACTCCCCAAGTGCCGCGGGAACCGGTCCCGGAGCTGCTCCTCGAAAAACAACGAATGAATAAATGAAATTTTCGATCGTCGCTGACCACCGTCGAAGCGAACCACTTGCGCAAACCGAGGAAAATGCCTCCAAGTTGCGGAATGTTTCCGCGTCGCATTTACGGAAAAATGTGAGGAGAAAAAAAAATGGAAGTGTCGCGAATGCAACAAACAAACGCAAGCATCCATTTGTTTCGCATTAAGATCGAAATCCGGCAGAAGTCATCAACGATGACTTTTTCGGATTTCGCCTTGCTCGTGATTCGACGGGAGACGCAATTTTTGCACGTTTTCCCGCAAAGCTTTTCCCGCGGCGGCTCGGAAAATTTTTATTTATTTATTTATTTCCCGCGTGTGCGGGGTGCCCTCCTACCCGGGGCGGAGCCGCGCCGCGCGCGAAAACACCGTGCATTGTTTTCACCGATAAATGCGATTCCCAAAGACCGAACGTGTAATTTGCGAACGGCAAGCTCTGCGAGGACGCAAATTTCGCCCATTTGAACGGCGAGAGAACGAACAACAACAACAACAACAATAAAGCAATCGTAATGACAATGATTTTTTGAAATTTCACACTTTTCAGAGGATGCTTATTAATTGCCGGTCCGTTTGATTTTTCGCTTTTCCTTTTTTGTAAACCGCATCGTTTTAATTCCACTGCTAACTTCGGATTGCAAATCAAGAGCTTGCCTTTAAAACGCTGCGGTCAGCTGTTTGCCGCTAACTTCGAGCGGTGGCGAAAAAGGGAAATTCGTCGGCTGGAGCTTATGGGATTTTTCCCTTCCTTCGCTTATTTTGTTTATTTTCATTTATTTTTAAATTGGGATTGTTGCGCCGTCGAAAAAAAATGCGGAGAGCGAATCCCCCGGATTGTCGCCGACGATCTCCTTCAAGGGGAAAAAATCGCTGCAGATCGGAATGAAATTTCACGAGTTAAGAAAACTCCGAAAAAAAAACGG
>JAOWBB010000876.1:0-158764 GCA_028565995.1 Ricinus marginatus | reverse complement strand
GTACACACTCATACCATGCCTTGCATACCAAGTGTCCAGCATTTATAAAAAACAGCGTCTTCAATTGTTAATTAAACGAAATATAATTAATTAAATTTCAGAATTTTTTTCATTTCATGTTTTTTGCCTCCGAATTAATCCTTTACTTAAATGTGAATTGCTGTTGAATTATTTCTCTTTATACATTTTTCTTGATTGGAAACAACACAGATACAAGTTATCAGTAAAAGCTTTAAAAGAATTTTAAAATTCTAAAAAAAATTCTGTTTTATTTATAGAAATTTGAAAATAATAGATTAAGTCAATTTATTACAATTATTTTCGTGAGATAAGAATTAATTTCAATTTTAACATGACAGTGAGAGAAATGAATATTGTTAAACTGCAAATGCAAAAATAATGACGTAACTATCTGGAATTTCTTCTTCTATTTTCAATAAAAATCTCCTGTCATTCGAGCGCCTACCTTTCTCGTGCAATTTGCTACAAATGAATTTTTCCGCCCAACTTTCAAGCGGATTTGTAAAATTGGTGGATTGCTATGCTGAAGTGAGGCCTTAGTGAAGCGTTTAAGTTTTTTTAATCGGAAGCAATTCGAAGAAAAATTTTTAAAAAAAATCTCATTTGTTCCTGTATATAGAGATTTTCTTCCCAATCTCAGTATGTGAATGTTTTTAAGCTCCTTTAACTGTTTCCTTCTCAGCCGACCAGTCCTTCACAGTCACGGTCGCCAACTTTGCCATTATTAACATCAAAAGCCTCTTGAACATTCAATCACAGCAGTGGTAGTGTGGTTAAATTTTAAAGGAAGTGCTTTCGTGTAGAGCTTGCCGATATTCCGAAGCACATCCTTGCACATACTAATTATGTGATCTGGTTTGTTTAAATATCCGGTGTGGTTGTTTACCGGGAATCTGGGCAAGGGGATGTTTTTGAGCATCATTTAATACCTTCTTCAATAACTCACACCAAAGTTTCTTTTTTTTTTAACATTGAAATACACATTACAAGGAAATGAAATAAATCTATAACGATCTACGTTCGCTCTCAACGTTCAACGACAGCAAAATGTTCAGGGAGAACGAGAAAGGCTACCCACGGGGCGATGCATAACGTGTACATTATGTCCGTATGAAAATATTATTTATCAAATTGGTAAATACACGACCCCACTCATTAAACAGAAACTTTAACAGGATATTTTATCACCTAATATTAAAAGAAAAAATGGTGCATTTTACTGAAACAAAATTCGAATCAAAATCTACCGTTGAACGTTAACCGACTGACACAGTAATAAATGCCAGGAGAGAAGGGAAATTGAAAAGGAGAAGTATGGCATTGAGGTTCACAAACGACTCGAAAAGAAAGGAAGTAAAATAATTATGAAACATTTATTTTTAATTTTTTAGTGAAAAACTATTTTATGCAAGCGGTATGGATAATGGCGTTAACGAAGAGTTTGAAAATGGCCATGAAAAGACCATAATAATCCAAGTGGATGCTGTCAATAAATTTTAACGAGAAGCAGAGAATTGAGTTGTATCGAAAATATAAATAACACATTCAACAACTGGTGGTTTTAAGTTGGTAAAAATGTCTTTTGCAAAATTAAAACCGATGAGATCCTCACCAAGATGTTTCATTTCTGAAGATTATTTGCAAAAGACATGAAGACAATTTTATTTCCGTTGCGCATATTGGCAAAAGAAGATGCGGGGATGCGAAAATGCAAAGGAAACTGAAAAAGTCACATTCACCTTCCACAGAAAGATTCTTCGATACGCTTACGAAATTGTCTACAAACACCAAAACGTGATTAAACATTTTATGATTGGAATCTGAAGAAAATGTGTATATATATATATATATATATATATATTTCGATATAAAACCGTTGCTACTATAAAAACCGGTATTTTTGGTCTTAAAGGTAATTTTGGAGAGAAAACACAGCTGTTCACTTCCGATGTTCAATCGAAGAGTGCTCGAATATATAAATTGAAGACTCGCTCCTTGTTGTTGAAACGCTGAAGCAAAGTACATTCTTGTGGTATTATTAAATTTGTGTTAATTTAAAGCAATGACTTAGTTGATGTATTCAGCATCATCCATTGGGTACAACTGTTTTTAATTAACATTTTAGAGTCGTATTTATAATATAGAAGACAGAATAATCTTGTTCAAAATTTAGTTATTAATATGTGAATGCTATAACTCAAAGATGTAAAAAGTGTTCGTCACAATTAAAAACCCTGGTTTCTGTATACCACACTTGCCTTAATGTGTAACGCTAAGTGTCAATGCTTTGTACACAAACTAAATGCAAATGGTATTTTTCACCACGAGTTTATCATTTAAACACGAAGTATTATGCGAGATCAAGTTGTAAATTTAAATTATTTACTAATCGATGTCGGTTCTAATACATAATTTGTGTTTGGTTTATATATTGATATATGAAAATTTTTATTGGTCACTCCACAAGTTGAAAATAACCGAATGCAGCCGTCGATAAGAATTGTAAAATGGTTGTTTTAAAAGATTTATAAATATCATACCCTTTAAAGTTAATTCTGCATAAAAGATATAGAAATACAAATGCGAGTTTAATGTTCGATTACGTTAGATCTCACTCTTTGAAAGCTATTTTAGGTTTCCTTCAGGTTAAAAATTTCGCGTTTTTAGCTTTGCGTTATTAGCGACTGGTTTTTTATAGTTATCATATATGTTTTATTTTGCTAACTCTAATCTATGTATCTGTTAAGTTTTGTACATTCTTTAATAAACAACTATGTATGTAGTAAAGAAATTGAATTCGCTTGTCTGTTAACAAAGAACAAAATTGTGAACACTTGAGAAATAAAGTAAGCAAAATGTTGCTAAAGACATTTCAATAAAGTGTGGAATTTAAAAATGAACTAACAATATTTTATGTCTGCACGGCATTATTCATTAAAATTATTTTAGAATCATTAAATATTCGGTAACGCAAATTTCTCAAATTTCATTCGATTTATACTTCGATATGAGACGCAATGACAATGTTTCTGTGGAACCACAAGTTATCCGATCAATTGGATCCACAATCTCCAAATATTCCCTTAACAACAACGGACGCTTTATTTAAATAACCATCCTGTAAATGACTCCTCCATCATATTAAACAGAAGGAAATGCCACATTGGAAGCAGATGTTTCAACGATTCCAGTGGGGGTCATTTTCCAGAGAACGATGCCAAAGATTCCTTTTCAAAATATATCGTACCCGGGGATACGAGATAGTACACTGGCGAACTGATGGATATTAATTGAGGCTCCAATAAGATATTGCGAGCGCAGCCTTATTGTAGCAAGAATGGATTAACTGCCAGTATAATATCATAATAATGAAAATCTTTATAATTCTTAAGTGAAAAAAATCGTACCGCAGCTATTGTTCGCATTAGCATATGCTAGATTTTTTTTCTCTTTACTGAGGGAAAATTCAAGATAATTTCATCAGTTTTACGAAAAATCTACCTTTTGAAACATGAAGATTGAAATCGGGGGACAACGTCAGATTCCGTGAAATACGCCCAAAACTTTCCCCAATTCTGATCGTTATTTTCCACCCTTGTCACTTCCGCTGCTGAAGCACTTCAGTCTCGCTTTCAGTCGAAGAAATCAAAGAAGCTCATTGCAATTATTTTCGTTGAAGATAAAAATGAAAATGCTCTAAAATCTTATTTCGGAAGCATCTGAGTCAAAACAAAGCAAAAGGTCGCTGAAACAGTTTAAGTGGAGAAGACTTTTACTAACTGTAGAGCTTTTGCAATCAGGAAAATAATGTCACTTCCTCTTATCGCCGAAAAATTCATTCCATTCCTCATTTCTCAAACCATACAGGTTTTTAAGTTTTGAACATGACGAATGCGCATGTATCCAATTTTAAAGGCATTAATACATAACAAAAAAAACATTCGTTTGACCCGGGGCAAAATCATATTTGACTCAAGTAATTGATTAGCGAGTGTGAACGAGAAAATTTATAATAAGCACCGAAGGTCGGAGCTTGTACATATTGAAGAGATAGAAAATTGACGCTGCCATTTTAAATTCTACCAAGTTTCGTTATTGTTGTGGCAAAAAGGAAATGCTGGTTTGTTGCCTCGATGAACCCTCCTGTCCTGTCTCGCGAAATTCGGAAAAAAACTTGCAGCTTGAATTTTGGCTTCGGGCTTCGCTTCGGAGTAGGGGACCGATTTGAATATACTTGAATGCGAAGGCAAAAGTGATACGAAAGGACTTTGTTAAAATATAAAAAAAAAATATAAATATAACAAATGTTTTTTTGTGTTGGTGATGCACTTGCAAAACAGGAACCACGTCCAATAGCTGCAGACAGTCACATAAGAGTCATCAATTATAATCCACAGGCTATACATAAGTAGACTGGTTTTTATGGTTACCAGTCGAGCATATTATTTGAGCCAAGTGAAGTAATATAAAATCTTTCAATTTAGGCGTAGTCACCTTATTCAAGAAGAACAAGAGAAAATGTTATTTTTTCTTTAAACACAGAATGTTAAAAAACAACGTTCGGTGAAGAAATAAAAATCACGAAAATATCCAAATTTATCGAGAAAGATAAATTAATTATATTCTTTTTCAGCAAAATAATTAATATAAGGAAGATTGAGGAGACAATGAGGAAGATTTGAAAAATAAATTTATTTCATTGAAATTAATTGTATTTTTTATTTAATTTTTAATGATTTAACATTACCTGATATACATTTAAGACATTTATAACATATAACTTTATGAAGAACGGTTGGATGGATTTTTGTAACAAAAGCCTGTCGGCGAACAAATAACATCCCTCCTCCGTTTAACAGTAAAATTAATTAGAATTATACATACATATTAAAAGAATTTACTAAAGTATATGAATTCAAACATTTTTTCTGAGAAAACTGCGCAGCACTTCAATAGTAATTTTACCTTGAAAGTAGAATAGACATTAAAAGCTGACAAAATTAAGGTAAATCTACATTTAGTAGATTCGACATTAAAATCCAAGTCGAATGCATAATCACAAACGCGGGAAAGACGTGATCATCCGGAACAGAGGGAATGAACATCGTTCATTTCTCGGAACATCTCTTTCAAGTAGAGATTCCATATTTGGAAACGGCGCGCTTTTATTCCACGGAAAATCTTGGCTCAATTGTAAATCAGTAAATTTGTATAAATAGTTACTGGTTCGATTTGTGAAATTTTCAGGGAACGAAAGTATGGAGGCATGCCTATCGATGAAAAATAGACGACGTAAACTAAAAAATGATACTTATGAGACACGAACCGTGGGAGACGAGGCCGTCACTAATCTAGATTCATCCGTTACTTTAATGCCCTTCGTCGAACGATCCGTCAGATTGGGGAAAGAAAAGGGAACAGGCTTTAAAATTATATCGTCCGCCTTGGTTAAGACAACGAGAGTAACGACATATATTTTACATTGAATTATACTCTAATTATTAAATTATATATTTACTGAAATGGATCAATTATAAATTAGTTCACTTTATTGTTCTTAATGGTGGAGCACGGCATCGTTTTCATGGCGAAATTCGGTTTCATTAGAATCGCAATTGAGCCCGGATAACATGGTTGTGGCTGCGGAGGGAAATCGAATTGGTAGTATCCGACAACCTCGCGGCTCCTCGATCAGGTTCTAAACTAATTCGTGAATTTTCAAATTCTTGCTCTTCGAAATCAAATCCATCAACAGATTTATCTTTATCTGGATTACTTGAATCAAATTATACAAATAAGGATTTTGTGTAGCAGCGCTGATTCCCTTAAATATTATGTCGTTGATTTGATTCTCTAGCCGTACAACATCGTGTATGATTTTGGTATAATTATCTTTGGATTCGTTCATGTTGCTTGTGACGCCATCCACAGTAGAACTGGAATCTTCGCTTCTAAGTTGCAGGTAGCTTCCGTTTGACTGCGAAAATCTCGGATGAGGATTAACTGTGGGACGTATGCTGCATGAACAAAGAGTGCACACGTTCATGTTCTTCGTCAGTAGAGACAGTTGCATCTGTATTCTTGATTCCAAGCTTATGTTACCCATCATTATTTTAGCCGACATATCAGCTGTATTCCATACTCCAAGCAGTCGCACGATCAACGACCAGATCGTGGATAGCGAGCCTCTCATGGCAGCGGGAACTAGAAGTCGATAACCCAGTCA
Source organism: Ricinus marginatus (assembly GCA_028565995.1). NCBI lineage: Eukaryota > Metazoa > Arthropoda > Insecta > Psocodea > Ricinidae > Ricinus > Ricinus marginatus. Next base: position 152,517 of record JAOWBB010000876.1, on the reverse strand, counting down.
AGTGTCACCTGCGGATTCACAAATATTATGTATTATTATTCCACACATAGAGAACTTTTTCATTTAGTATTTTTCACCTTTTTCTGTTTTTATAGTTCTGTCTTGTTCTTATAATCTGTCGGAATTTCAATTCCTGCTCCTCTCCCAAAGACTCCCAGGGGAACCTCAATTCGTTACTCTTACATTCGCCTTTCTTTTGTGACTTCGCATTTAACTTTTCTTTCTCTTTTTTTCGTCAGATGCATAACATTTTTCAGGAATCAATTACCTTTTCTAAATGAACAGGCTAGCCCGAATAACTCCATTCGGATATCACATTCGAGTCGAGCATTTTTAAAAGCCAAATCAGTTAAAAAATAAGAATCGACATTCGGAAATCAGTGACAGTCTTCATTTTTAACTTCTGGCTGTGAAAGAAATTGGTTCTACGTAAACTCATCATCGTAATCGTATCCATCAAATAGATTAAAAATAGAAATCAGATTTACGAAGTAAAATCTCCTCTGTTTTCCCTCTTCAGAAAATTTTGGGAATTAACAATTGCAGTCGAAAATTAAATAGGAAAAATTAAAAAACGTTAAGCAAAATAAGATTTTCGAAATAAAATCAGCAACCTGAAAATAAAAAAAAAAGTTAAAATCGCTAAATAAAACTTTCTTAAAAATTGAATATCAGCTCATAAATGAGTTATGTTTAATTGGCATCCTCTTTAAACCTATCTAGTTTAAAATTTAATAAGATAAACATACTTAAAAAAATTTCAAAATTTAATTAAAAATTTTCTAAAATATCCAAAAAAAATTAAAAAAACATATAAAAATATACTAAATTAATTATGGATGAAATCTTTGAAAATAAAATTGCAATGAATATTTCCAAAAAGCTATTTTTTAGCTTTAAAATTAAAAAATTGAAAAAGGTACAAGAAATCATCAGAATATGTATAATTATGAAAATAATAATAAAAAATTGAAAGTATAATAAAAACGTATCCAAAAAAAAATTCATTTTAAAAATGTCCCAAATTTTTCCTTGTACTTTAATTTTCGTTACGGTACTTAAAATGTTAAAGTAAAAAAAAAGACATGTTACTCTCAGTCAGATTTCTTTAATTTCTTATTATATTAAACATTTTTTTTCTTCAAAATTAATATCAAAGGCAGACATTTACCTTTACTTTTATTTCTTTTTTTTTCTTTATTAACTCTTAACAAACATATCAACTAATACGTATATCTCGAACGCTACCGGTAAATTTCCAACCATTTCAATAACAAGAATAGAAAAATTCATGTTTCTTCGTCTGAACAAACCGATTCTAAAGTCCTGCAGTTTTTATTTTCCAATTGTGTTGTCTCACAGATTCCACATATTTCCTGTATCCGTTAACAAATCGATATTTTCCTTTTTCATTAGATTCCTACTGAAATAAAAAAAAAATAACTAATACATAGAATATTAAAATCTCTTATATTGTCTTTCAAAATAACTCAATACATTTTATGACAATAATATAATGACAAATATTAAATAATACTAATCTTTTCAGTTACTCCACACTCTATGACATTTAGTCAAGATAGCAAATCACCTATTTGAGTTCAGTAGTTTCATTCACCGTCTAGTACTTAAGGATAGACAAGCGGACTGCACGACTGGCAGAATCAACGTCCACGATAAACTCATAGTCATGACGGATACACATAGTCATGGCGATGATAGGCGACCCCCTACTAAGGGGAGCGGCGCGACTGGGGTACTGAGTACTTTATTTTTATCTTCATTAACCAATATCTCAGGGGTGTCAGAATTCAGTTACCAAAGGAGCCACTACTCCTAAACTTTTACAGTTTTAAAAAGAGAACATTGACTTTAGCCTCTTCACTTAGGAAAAGTACATATACAAATTATTCATCGCATTTCGCAACGTCCATACATTTTAATGTGGAATGATATTTGGTAATCGTGTACCTGTTCCGCTTAATATCTAGTTTCATCTGTTTTCGAAGATAAAACTGATAATGTGAAAAATTCCTTCGTTATTCTTCTTACGTTATCTCTTATTTTCAAGACATAAAAAAAGATTAACGTAAAAGGAATAGTGACAAAAGGGAAACCCAAAAGAGATAAGAGAATATTAAGCTAAGAAGAATAACCACTGGGTAGAAGTACAGAATAGAAAATAGAAGGTACAGAATCGTAAAAAAAGGGAGCTCCTTTTCTTTTCATTTTACTGATTACTGTTTTATTCTTATTCTGATTACTACAAATATTTCATATTCTACATAACTCTTGGACTCAAATTTTGCAAATTCTAAGTGACAATATTATTGTTCGTATTATGTTAACAACATAAACGAAGAAACTTTCGAGCTTCCGCAATAATATTAAAAAACGTTATTGCATGAAATAAGTAAAATGTAAGCTACTCAAACAAAGAAAAATGTATAAATAAGTATAAGGTTAAAAATTCATCAAGTTTTTGCTTTTCGGTCCAATCATCAAAACTGATTATCGGTTTTAAGTCCAAAACTACAAGCAAGATTAAAGACTGGTTTCTGTCGTTAAACATATGATTTATTTTATAATATAATTGTTTCATAAGTTTTGAAAACAGTTGATAAATTATTAGTTATACGTTAAAGATATTAAACTTCGTCTTTTACAGGAAAGCAATGCAAATAAATCTCCTATAAAAAAACTTTCGCAGATGAGATGAGGTAAACTGCGACAGAAGCGACAGAGGTACAGCTTACTGTAATGAGATTGAATGCGTTTCGGATTGTCTTTATAAAAAAAAATGCATAAAATAAATTCATACAATATATAAGCTAATTTACCTTATTTTACGTTTCCATTGTTGAAATAGTTTTTAAATTTAAAAATTACATTTAAAATTGAGTAATCTGGAATAATGTAATCGATCAAAATGATGTTTCTGAGAAACTTCCTCATCATCAATTTCCAAAGAAAACAGATTCAAATTTATCTTGCAAGATTATTTTAATCGGATTATGCAATACCAGATCATATTCTATTTTACTAAGTTTGAGCGGTAAGAGATTAAAAAAATAAGTTCCAAGAATGTAAAAATAGAGATATATTGCATGACTTCGGTAATAAAAAACCTTTATAATCCAGAAAAATAATGGATTATGTAAATTAAAACGGACATTTATGTTAACACCGACCGGAGAATGTATGATTTTAATTTAGAAAATGAAGATACATGAAGAACATAAAAACAATAATAAAAACTTCCGTTGATATATTAGAACAATATCAATATTTACGGCTACCGATAAATAAATATGATATAAAATACATTAAGCCAGAGAAAGCATGTGGTGAAAACTAAATTTACAAATATAAATCTAAAAGTAGGTTTAATTAAAACTTCATGTGAATTCAAAGAAAATATATGATAAATATTTATAAACAAAATAAAAGCAAAACAAAGACACACTGTGTACTTAATGGGATTTTTAAATTGTTAAATACATATTTATTTAATGTATGTAATATATTTTTAATCATACATTTTCCAGTCGGTGCTAGCATAAATGTCCATTTTAATTTACATAATCCGTTATTTTTCTGGATTATAACGGTTTTTTATTATCGAAGTCATGCAAATAATTGAACCTGAACATTAAAGCTACAAATGCAACAGGTACAGTAATATCAATGTAAATTTTGTTTCAGGAAGATTTAGAAATTAAACACCATTATGGATATATTTCACACTATAATTATTCGGCCAATCACTGTTTTTAAAAGAATGTTTAAAAGCTAGTATGATTTTTAATGAAATACAATAGTAATATAATTATATAATACAAGAGTGTTAGTTGTAATAGTGAGAACAGATGTTGAAAGGAAGTGACAAATAGCAGATGTTTGAGGTCGCATATCAAAGACATCCGAATTTTATAAAGTGAGCAAATTCTTGAAATATATTTTCACAAGAGATACCGAAGATTTCTGTATGTAAAATGTATGTATCAAAATGATTTCACAGAAAAAAAATTTTCTCTTCTTGCAGATAAACCAAAAAAATTAAGAACTAAATTAAGAATGATTAAGAACTAGAATAAACTAAATGATATTAATTTAAATGTATATTAGGGCTTTTAGTTAAATAGCAAAATTGTAAATATTTAAAATATCAGTTCTGCATTCACGAATAGATAAGGCACCTGTAAATAGATGTGATGTGAAATTCATTGCTCTTAAAATCTATAATTTAATTTCCCTTCATTTATATTAATATTTTAATTTAATTGTAAAGTTAATGTTATAATAATATAACTCTAGAAAAAGAACTTTGATTTTTATTACAGTAACTCAAATATAGATGAATTTTCTTTATTTTTCTGCTGATTGAAAAGAAATATTTATTCAGTGCAATAAATTTACTAATTATGCAGGAATAATAAATTATTTTGGATTTTAATTCTGTTTCTAATTTATTTAAATCAATACTCTTATTATTGACTTTAATGAATTAAGACCTTTCATCCCATAAACAATTAGTAAGTTTATAAATTTTTTAAAATGTAATATTTTTCATACTGATAATAGAAGCTCTTAGTCTTTTTGCACTTGAAAAATTTTTAATTAATTCAAATTGGATTTTGCATTAGAAGAAGCTTTTTTTAGTTTGTAACAAATTTTTAACAGCAATAATAATTGACATCTTTAACTAAAATTGTTCATTTTCATCAGAAAGATATACATAAAAATAAATAAGTTAAAAAATTAGTGCACTTTAATAATATGAATTTCATATTTATATTAATATATAAATTTCAATCTCTTTATGATAGAAATATTTATAAATTTATGACATAAATAAGCAATTATCTTATTCTGGAAAAAAGTTACAAGTGCATCTGTAAAGATATCATTATATAAGAGAGAGTAAGAAAAATTTCTTCATTAGGAACATCACACTCAAAAGTATGGATTTTTCATGGAAACAAATAAAAATAATTGATTCCAGAAAATCAAACTCACAATATGCATTCTAAAGCACAATTTATTATTAGTATATACATATGTTGAAGGTGATGTCCAAAATATTAAAATATAATGAAGAAAAAAAGATGTAGAAAATTAGGACCATTAATTTAGTAAGAAATAAATATCATGTAAGTGAAAATTACGTAAAAAATGTCTAGATGATGTACTGAAAAGATTCAAGTCAAAAAGCAATTGAAAAAAATAAAATAATTATTTTTATCAAATTAATTCTGCGATAAAAGGATTAAAAAATACTTTTATACTTTTTACTTACTTAAGAAATAAGTTTAGCATTTTAGACATTTATTTCAGTTAGTTAAGAAAATGTATATATCTTACCCATTTTAATTTTTCACTGCATTGTATTGTTCCCTGGTTTTGAAAGATTTTCTCTTTAAGCTTTTACTCACTAAAATATTCTCAACCACTTTCATCTAAAAAGTTAAAGAAATTTTATGCATCTTGCCATTTTTTTAAACTTTTTCAATTGATGACCTTTTATTAATGATTATTATTAATTTAATACATTCAAATTCAATAATAATATGTACTAGTTTAAATGAAAACAATGGCAATAGAAAGCTATAGATTATTTTGAGAAATACTTTCTTACAAATAGCCTGCAATATTTAGATGTCTTAATAATAAATTAATTTAAATAGGAAAATAACTTGCTTTTTTAGGATAGTTTTTTTTCATTCCCATTAAAAGGAAAAAAAAGGAAATACCTAAATTAACTTTTTCTGTCTCTTTTCTGCTCTGCCTTGCATTGATTTATGATTAACAAAATTTATCTGCATAAGCGTTGTTCTCCTTCTGTCCTTTTTGGCTTAATGATGGATATTTCCAGTGTAGTGAAAACCAAGGAATTGTTTTTGCAAAATATACTGCAAAGCGTATAATAAAGTTTTGAAATAATTTCATAATCATTAACACTTTTACAAAATTATAGTTCAACTGATATTTTTCAACTTTTTGTCTGGTGCTTTGTATCTGTTGTCTTTTCCCATTTGACAGTCAGAAGATATTCTCCTGTGTTTGTAATGTTTTTCCCTTTAGTTAAAGAAAATACGATATTTGACGAAACTATAACTTATCTTCAATGCCCATAATAACGATTCCAAATTTTTGGATTTAAAAATGTTTTCGCATAAGAATTATCCATTAACCTGAAAAATACAATGAAATAAATTTTTTTTATCATGCTATGAGGAATATGCTATCTCTGAAAATCTAAGTTTACCATGTCAACTATATAGGAATATATTAAAAAATAAAAAAAATAAATGATTTACAATCAAAGGATGTAATTTTTAAGATTAAGCTCGAGATTTTGATGTGATTAAATAAATCAATTTTAAAAAATAGTCCAATATTGTGGACCGAATAGAAACCATAAAATTTTTAAAAATTATTAAATTAAAAAAAATTATTATACCTGTGACCATGAATGAACATTGAAAGAATACTTTAGCAGATTATTAAAAACTTTACAGGAAATCTTCAAAAAAAAACCATTTCTCTTCATTTATACATATAAAAGAAAATGGCCACAAGAATAATAACGCTGTGAGGTGTTATTGGTTGGCCTTCGATATCCATTGCCACAGAGAAAATCACACACTCTCGGAGGTAGAGGCAAAATGGCAAATTAAGAGAGACCAATTGATTGAAACTGTGATCGTTAACTTAATGTTTGTTAATTTTTAAGTCTCGTTGCTTTAAATGTTCAGCTTTCTAGCGCTATCAAAAAGTAGCGACAAATATATGCTGCCATTTGGAAAACTTCATCCATTTATTCTATATTGCTGTTTTCTTATTTCACTTGGATTTTCTTTCATTGGTAAAATATCAATGCGATAATCGGATTTGGGTGGCATTCTTCCCTCTCCGAATAATATATAGAATTATGTTTGCCGGCAAATTAAAATATTTTGAGGCATCCATGAATGTTATGAAACGAGATAGAAAATAACTCATCATAAAGAACAATTTTTTTAAATAACAGAACAAATAGCTTAGATAATGATAATTTTTACATATTTAATGGGCACCCAAATACTATTTTATCAAGTTGGGAATTAATTATTCAGAAAGTAGATTATCTTATGGGTTTCATTGATTTCGAAAAAAGAACACTCAAGAGTATCGTTCCGCTCATTTTAATTTTTTAATTAGTTCTATTTCCTACCAATTTTCCGATTTTAGACATTCTAGATAAGCGTGAATATTTGAAATATAATCTCTAAAAAAGATTTAGATAGACTGCATAATCCATAAAAACTCCTCAAAAATTATAGATATCAAAGCTAATCAGTTTTGAATCTAAAAAGCTCAAAATTTTCCACCATATTTCTGAATACTAACACTTTTTTAGTATGAATCTTCATCATATAAAAGACAGGATAAAACTGAATGTAATAAAAAAACACTATTCAAATTTATATAATATATTAAAGCATTTAGTAAATTTATACACATTCTAAAATTTTTTTTCAGTGTGATGAAAAAAATTAATTCGCAATGTGATGAAAATCTCTGTATTAAATATAATAATAACAATATTAATAATAATAATAATAATAAATGCATAATTTCATAGCAGTTATATTTTCTTGTTTTTGAAATGCAAAAAAATTATATCGAGTTTACGAGATCCAAAGAAAAGCACAATAAGGATTTTGGGAAATAAGAAATGCGTCTAAAATTTCGTGAGTTTGAAATATTTAGAGCACAAAAAGATACAATTACGGAAGAGATTTCTTCAAATCAAACAGGGTTAAGTTAAGAAAAAAAAATCATGGTTCGTTTTTTGCCTTTCAATTTATATTCTGTTCTAAAATCTTTCATATCTTTTAATCGGATAGTCTGAAAGAGAATTTTTTAAAATTAATGGTTCTTAGCGTGAAGTATCCTATTTTTGCTTGTTTATCTTCTTTAACGTTGATGTACACGAACATTTTTTCTTTACTTTTTCATCTGTGTCCACATCTGTTGATGATGCTCATTTATAGTAATTCGCTGCAGGATAGATTCAATCACATGAAGGCTATTTGCAAAATAGAGTTAATATGATTATTTTCTTTTTTTCTCTCGCAAATCTCGACATAATTCGATAAGGATAGTAATTTTTTAAGTTTCTGCTTTTATTGTCTGCGTAACTGTGCCTTATGTCCATAAAAAATTACGATATGATAGTAATTTTCTTTTACGATATGTACCTAAACAAATGAGTCGACAATTGATTTAAATCTATTTTATAGAAATCGAGATAACTTGCTCCTTCGAAAATCAAATAATGAAATGAATTTTATTTCATCAGGTATGAAGCTGCAAAATAGGCACTTCCATGTGGACTTTATATAAGGGTTCTGATATAAACTAAAAAAAGAAAATTAGTTTTTTTTCGGGAAAGATTCAGACGACGAACAGGTTAAACTGATGGTTTGCATTGATCACGAATATTCAGTCTTCGTCAGCAATACTGGTCAACTCATAAACTTGTTATGTGCATTCGCTATTGTTTTCTTTGAATACCAAAGTGACCGACCTAAACCCATTAACTTTTCTGATTATGTTCTATCAGCTTAAAACGCTCAGATCAATCATTTATTAACTAACAACGAATTTAACCTGCTCGTATTAATTTACTGATTTGTTGATTGCACATATTCCTATCCAACTGAATTGCAGTTAAGGTGGAGAAGTTCTGTGAATACGTCTCAATATTACTTCTCCAATACTGTTCATTTCAGAAGGAAATGTGGTACTATCTACACCGCAATCTCGGCTGCAGTGACACTTAACTATCCATTGAACACTAAAAGACACGCTATGGTCCCCCCGGGATAAGTCCTTCGATTCGTTGTCTTTTCCTACTAGCCAAGGAGATCTAGGAGTGCGTCTTTTTATGCGATTCTTGTGCATTGACCCCGTGGAATGGTAAAAGATTTTGTTATTTTCCCCTTGGAGTGATTGCATTTTGATCACTTTGTTCTTTCTGGAAACTATTCGCTCAATTTTCGAATTTCCTTGGCGTTCGTGTGTGAGAATACTGTCCAATTTTTGTACTAGTACTTGGTTATTATGTTTCTTTATTTCTCCTAGCTTTGTTTCATTTATTTTCCGAGATTTCGTTTTTCTTTCTTTTGTCTTTTCCAGTGGCTGGCTGTGTTTTGCGATGTCCTTAACTTCTTCTAACCTCTCGATTCTATTTGTATTTGTGGCATTTTTATCAGTCAATGAGTAAGCTCTTTCTTTCCTTCTTTTTGTTTTCTCTTGTTTGAAGGAAAAACGCAAGGGAATGGAATGGGAGTATCTCTTCAGGTCAACTCTATTATGGTGCTGCGGCGTTATATCTCTTTTCCTTCTGCCTTTCGCAGAAGGAAAGTTTCTTCTTTTTCTCCTCCGTGATTGATTTTTCTTAGAAGTATCCTCCTCGACTTCCTTTTCCTCGTAACTATCCTCGTCCTCGTCTTCATCATCTTCGAGCTCATCGGAATCTTCATCTTCATCATTTCTGTCTTCATCCTCATATTCCTCATTTTGTTCCGGAGTTTCCTCTAGAAATCCTTCCCGGAATGAACCCGAATAGCGTTTATTTCTCTCATGATTGTTCTCCATTCCATCCAAACTTCTTTTCTTGCGATTTGAATGAGATTCGTCTTCATCCTCATACTCATCCATCTGATATTCCTCGTCCCTAAATTCTAGCCAAGATGTGAAAGCTTTCTTTGCTTTCTTTTTTCTCTTCTTCTTCGGATTCGATAGGGTAGTCATTGAGGTTGTAGAGTCCTTGATGGTCTCTTCTATTGTCATTGCCGAGGTCTGAATTTTGCTTTCTCTGGTTTTGTAAGGAGTAGTCATTATCATGGTATCTGTCACATTTCTGTTGTTATTTCGGTAATATTTCTCGTTATAACCAGGTTCATATATCAAAACGTCTGCTCCGAGAAACGGTTTGTTTAGCTTATCTTTGTTTTGAAAGAGATGCATGTCTTCCTTAGTAACAATTGACAAAACTTCCGAATTGTACTTCTCTTTCGATTTAGTATCGAAATATCGCATCTTCTTCGTCATTGCGTTATCATTGGAGTGTCTTATCCAATTATCTATAAATTTCCTATGGAATTCGTCATCTATTGAACCGAATGGAATCGACGATGCCTGGGTTGATCGCTGTTTGCCTGAGGTAAAGAGATCATCTGGCCACCAAAGATCCCTGCCCGGTTCGATTAAATCCAGAAGAATGTCTGTTGGATCAGCATGAAGTCTGATGGAATTGCAGATGAATTCTACCTGTAAGAAACTTTCTCTAAGAAGTAACTGTTAATTAAAACCTAACCTAACGTAACCTTCTAACTTCAGCAAGAGGGATCAGGAGAATACTCAGTACCTCTTGTTTTAGGTATTAATTTCAACTAAAATATAATAATATAATAATCGGATAAAATGTGTGCCGAATTCATAATGGATTTATTAATGAATTCATAATTTAATAAATTTATTTTTGACTTCAAAGACTGTTTGTAAAAATTTAATTTTGACTCTTGAAATACTATTGTAAAATTTTAGAAATATTATTACCTAAGAACTTAATTATTAACATATCATGAATCAAATTAACCATTAAAAAAGGGATAAAGAGGTATATTAAGAAAAAGAACTTGTTTGAGGATACACATAAAACCTTTAACTCGCTTAATACATCAATACGCTTTTCATAACTTTAAGATCTAATGCTTTGAAAGTCTGCTAACTTCTACTTATCATATAACTTCATGTATATAATAAAAATGTTTTTTGTCTTGTGCTACAATTGAATTCCTCTGGTTTTATTGTTTTTAATTAGCAACTTTCATCTCCACAAAGATTTCCGGTAATTTAAATCACTTGCTTGCATCACCAGTTTCTCATGGCAAATGTTAAAGTTTGTTTTACGACAGCTGATTTTAATACCTTGATGGTTGTACTCAATTGCGGAGTACAACACCCGTCACTGGCCTTTTCGTCGCAGCTTCCGCAGAATTTTGGCCTGTACCGTTTCTTGCTCTTACAGGGTCCAAAACGTAATCTCACCGGGCCCCTAACTCTTTGCGTAGCTTTGCACTCGTGTCCCCTCTGAAAAAATTTTGATGCATCACTGACTGCATCATTAATTAAGTAATTTTTACATTAAACATGAAACTTAGAAAAATATTTTTCCTCCTTAATTTTCCATAATTAAGGAAAAAAATTTCCTTTTAAGAGCTTAAATCATTTTTTCTTAAGGAAAGTGAAAACGAATATAAAAGAAGAGCAAGAGGGTGATGCGAGAGCGAAAAAATTTTTCATTTTTAAAATATTTTTCTTTTGAAACTGCTTCCATTAAGACATTAAATTCGCGTATTTTGCTTCCCAGGTGTAGGTCTTTCTCATTAAGTATTTTACCTCTTAAACTACTTGCATTTACTGCTCAATTTGTGATGTTTATCTTCAGGAAAGAAAAATTCCCCCCTCTTCCCCCAGAAGACAATTTTAGCAATGATCCAGGCAACTGAAAACATTTGAAATTGTGTCACAAAATAAAAATCCAATACAGCATGTAATAAACCTAAATCTTAGCTATTTGTAAAGGCCTTTCTGCCTTAATGGTCTGCTTCTTGACAATAGATGCTGATTTTGTTCATTCCAGAAGATTTTGCGAAACAATTTGAATACTGTCGTTATACTTTAAGGGTTGTTGTGTGGAAAAATAAATGACATGACATGCATCTTCTTGCTCTTGCATCAATATGACGTGCAATACGAATAATGTACTTCCCTCTAATGCTAAAGCAATATCTCCAATTCTATGCAAAATTTGTTGTTGCACAAACAACATAATGATAGTATATATTAAGCGAATTATTTATGTTGTTCATATTTATATATAAAGCTTTTAACCAAGAGCGTAGGCATGACAATAGACCTAACTCTTACCTCTCTATTTTCAAAAGGACTTCAGAGTCACTAAAAACCGATTCTGCCTTTTTCAATTCTTGATTAAACCAATCTTTATTTAGAGAATAAATTCAAAAACTTCTAAATCAATTAATTGCTGCTGAATCTGTTTTACTCTTTTTGTTTCCGTTAACAAAGTTCGATGTTGAAAACACTGAAGGAAAAAATCTTTTTCGATAAAAGTAAGAAGCAATTAAAAATCAAATTAATTTCGAATTTTGTTTCTTCCTGACGGTTTCAATTTTTTATTTTCTAGGCAATGCCTTCTGAATTGAGCTTTAATGAATAACTAGGATCTAAAAAATTTTTTGAGCAGCCTACATTAAAAAATATTTAAATCTTTAAATTTAGTGCACTTTTCCATTTTTCAGCACATCTCTCAAAAAAATTCTGATTACTTTTATCAATATTTTACCTGTGTTACAGAATTTGTAATGTATAAAACAAATTGAAAAAGAAATTTCATAGTTTTTTTAGTCGGGAAAAATCTATTTACATAGATTTTTATGGATTTTCAAAGAAACCAGAGAAATAACTAATTAATGCGCATTGGTAAAGCACGAAAATGATGTAAACATAGGGGGAAAATTTAGCCGAAAAAGGAAAAAGAAACTAAATTTAAAATAAGGGAAAAATACTGCTATATATAAAAAAACATTCTCTTCTAAATCACTAATCAGGTATGAAATATTTAATTTCTTTTTTCTAAAACAATTTAGAAGTGCCAAATTTTCACTATATATATATTAGCAAAATTTCATTTTTAAAAAAATATTAGTCAAATATAACTTTAAAACTTGTGTGGAATATATGTATATCCTGTGAAAGATATAGGTGTCAGGTTATATGTTATATATAATATATATATTTTATATATGTTATATTTTTTCTTATTTTCGAAAATCGGAGAGATAAAATTATAGATAATTTAGGGATAAATAAACTCCAAAGTCATAATCCTTACAAACACTCCAAATATAAAAATGCAATCTAGGAAAAATATGGAAATTTCCCAACTACAGAGACCCGCTATTAAAGGCAGATGTGGCTTGTTAGTTGCTATGTAATAAGCGTTGTTATAAAAAAAATGTCGTTCTGCAGATAATATCAGCAATAAAAAAATAAAAAAACCAGCAACTATCGCGGTGGAAATATTGATCCACATTCTTAAAAGCTTTCTTCATTTGATGATCTAATAAACCGATGAACGAAATTTTTCGAAGACACTGGAGATTTTGAACATCGGTGAGGCATCTTATGAGGCAGAAGACAAAAAAAAGAAATCTGGGGAAGATAAAGACATAGAAGACAAAAATTTATTAAAACATGGAAGATATCGACTTATTTTTTTCGAATTTAAAAATACAAGAAGATAAATTTAATCTCTTGTCATAAAGAATAATTGATATCATATTGTCCAGTGTTGTATCTCCAATTCTTAAATCTCCCCTTCATCACGAATTTGGATTGAAAAAAAATTGGACATTTTCTCTGCAACCGGACGGATAAATAACAAACTTTATAGGACCACCTTAAGACTACGAAAATTAAAATCGCAAATTCCTCATTTAGTTTTCCCGTGGAACCTGATCACCGCTTTTCCATGTGGGTGTATTATCTTTATGCAACAAGCCTCTGCTACTTCCAGTAGCAGAGCTTCAGTTCGAAAAAAAGTTCGAAGAAGCTTCAAAACGCTGTAATTATTTTCATCCGTACGTTGAGGAGTTACCAACCCCCTCATTTCAAATCGATTTTTGTCCTGTTCAACCCGAGATAGTATATAAATTCCTTTTATAAATTCCTCGACGAATAGGTTTTCGTCGTGGTAAAGTCGATAAAAAAATAATCTCTAAGATCCCAAATAAAGTCCGTGTTAGATTAGGAATTCTCATATGAATCCTCCGTTGCCGAAATTCGATGCTGTTATCCATATTTTTGTTCCAATGGTAACCAGTGAAATTCCAACATGCATGAAGCGTCTATGGTTGACAAAATGAAAGATTTTTAAAAATTTCATTAAAGGTAGAATTTGTCGGCAAAAACTACGTTTTTGATGCTGAAATGTGTCATATTGGATACATAGATGAAATGTAAAATAAAGAATGCATTATAGGTATGTTAAGGCCGAGAATTGTTTCATATATATAAAATTTATTTCTAATATTCTATTTAAATTTTATTTTACATTTTGCTGACGCGAAAAAATTTTTTTCTTCCACTGAGAAGGCAAAAAGGAGCCCGTTTGATTTCTAACCTAAAATCAGTGAAAGAAATTATTTTAGTTCATGTACTTTGAAACAACCCAATTCGAGCAAACGAAATAACCAGAAAAAAATACTAAAAGGAAAACCGTTATTAGTACCTGGCATAACAGTTCATTCGCGTGAATGATTTGCGTGGATAAATTTTTCCAAACGAAGCAAATTTTTGCGATTTTTCCGGCAATTTCTACATTGCTATTAAGAAATCCAATTTCAACCTGGACAATATTTTATAATTAACATTGTTTTTTGCTTTTTGTCAAAAGGCAATCTCCACCAGAAAAATAGTAGTGTTAGAATCTGTCCTTTTATCTTGCACCCTTTGCTTATTTTCTAATACGATTTAACGCAAGAACTCACTCTTATATGTCGATGCCTTGCGTGTTGCTCCATAGACAGCATTCCAATTTCGCATGGACGCAACTGACATATCCTTGTTTCGTTCTGCAGAATACAGTTCTGGTTCAAGTTTGATATGCGCTGCGATATTCCCAGACCGCATTCGGCTGAGCAGGTTGACCACGACGTGAACTGTTGCTTGCACACCGGAGGGTGCTCCGCTGAAAACACGAGAAAGCATAATTAATTTAATGTTAATAGGTTCACTGCTTACTATTTGCTAAAATATACTCATAAGTCACGTATTAATTATAATCATTATCTTTCAGAGTAATCCAAATCATTCATTAAAACCATTCTTGCGCTAGATATTTTCGGAAAAAATATTTTCTGAAACTCGAACAGGTCTTTCTTATGTTTCATCATATGCAAGTTATTCCATTATTCAGTTAGTGAGGTCATGAGATCTTAGGAATAATAAGTAAACAATTTGTTGGGACAAGAAAGTAATAAACAAATATATGGAAATTATTAAGTCTCTTAAATCGAAAAGGATCGAAAAAAAAGTGTAACATTACGAAAAATATTTACGAATCATTGCCGAACAACGAGAGCTGAAACTTTTATTTCGGCCCTGCATTATTCAGTGTGATAATTATTCGCACTTTCTTTATCTCAAACTAGATAAGAGATGAGATTTACAGTTTTATTTCTATTTTTAGTAGATCTTGGCTAAGCAGAAGAAAACGTTCACTTCCAACCAGCTTTCTGTTTATTTCATCCACTTAGCGCCAATAATTTAATTTCTCAACTCTCGCTGTCCTGAAACTGCGGTTTACGCTCCTTTTCTCAATTCTTCTTTAACTATGTCCTTTCCAGGCAAGACAGTTTTTCATGTGAAAAAAAACAAATGTTAACCTCTTCCCCGTTTCCATCAGAAAATAGTCTGACATACAAAATTATACGTTACTTAAGTTAGCATAGATTCATATATTTTTTTCTTTAATTAATTGCTCTTTGTTTAATTCGGGTTTGCCTTTTGGTTGTTCTGTAGTTCAGCCCAAGAAATTTCGATTTCAGTCAATTACAGAAGTTTTGTATGCAGCCTTCAGTTGTTCTTTGTCCGGAAATGTGAATGGGATAATACTCTTTTGAGAAATCGGATTATCGCAAAATCTTGCATTCAATTCAATCACAGTACTTATAAATTACTTTTGAGATTCCTAAACTGTTAAAAAGAATCCGCGGCAATAATTAAAAACGATTTGATACAAAATCATTTTTTGAACGGTAAAAAGTATCGCAGAATATATTTTCGAATAAAGTTTACTAGATAATTTATTCAGTTTTATAAATGATCACTGAAAGATTTCATGAAGAACAATTTCCAATACTCATTTTTTAGATCATCTACCATCTCTATAAAATTATTCGAGATCTAAACATCATTAAACCTTCGCTCTTCAGAGTGGCATCATGTGCAAACTTCGTTCCAGGAAATCGAAATTCAACAGGTAGCAGTGTAAAGATGGAAAAAGTTAAAAAGATGTTAAGTAGTCTGAAACTGTCACAGGAACAGAATGAAGAATCTTCTTCTTTTACAGTTATCGAGTTTTTTTTCTTTGGTTTTAAGAAAGGTTGTAAAGCATGGGACCTTAGCAGCTTCTTACTCACATTTTTCTAGCCTCATATGGAGCAGTATAAAAGTTAATATTTGCGGATAAATATTATTGTTTAAAAATTGACTTCTATCATAGATAACTTATCGTCTTAATAGTATAAACTATTAAGGAGATTTATTGTAACAAGTTAATTACCTCCCTAGTTCTTGTAGAAATTTCTGAATTAAAATTAATCAGCGAAGAAAGAGCACCATCCATGGAGTGATCCACGAGATTTCATAAATCTAATTTATCCATTAAAGTGTGTCTCAATTTTTTATGTTACTTCTGCAATTCTTTTATTAACCCTATAAATTTTGAATTATCATCTTGCTTTTTAATTATATGATTTGTTATCTTTTTCTCTTTAAACATATAAATATAAAGCGCTATAATGACAAAATATTTTTTTCTGTTTCACTGACTTTTAGGCAAATAAATTTGTACATCTTTATTCATTTATTTTAATCCTAGCAGAATATTTAACGATGGACAAAATAAGAACGATACAAAATTTTTTGCGGAGGTGCATATTCGCTATTTCCATGACTTATCTGATGCATGATATAGTGTTTCTTATCTACATTTAAGCATTTTATTTTCGTCCAAAAATGACCCACTTCACCAGATTTAATAATCTTCACAGGAGCTACAGGTACCTTCAAAAAACCTTTTTTAATTTGAAACATAGACATAATACCTAGCTAGTCATGTATTGCAAACGCTCGATAATTCATAATTTTTATTTGTATCAGTTTTTCAAATGTTAATGATTTTTGGTGGAAGATCGAATATTTTATAATTCCAAAATATAACATTAATATAGTATTCAAATATAAAAGTATCTTAATATTCACTTATGTCTTTTAGCTGGAAATCACAGAAACATATAAAAGACTTTTTTTTTGTTTTTATAAATCAAATACCATTTAATTATGTTCATTTTCTGGAACCTTTCTTTAGTTAAAGTCTTCTGAAATGTCCCATTTATCCAGTAGTGAGAATGGATTTTTCTTTTTTCATTTTTCGTGATTTTCCATTAAACACTTTTCAAAATTCTGGAAAAAGTAAAAAAATTTCAGAAATTGAAAAATAAAATACAATCTTATTCAAAGATTAATAGAGGATACATAAAATAGAAGGAATCCGAAGATTCGTCAAAGCGCGATAGGTTTTGTAAGAAAGATCAGCCAGCGGCTGCTCGAGAAATTAAAGATAAAGAAAATAAGTCCGATGATTTAAGCCGCGGAGAAAACTACGTAGAAATAGGCGAAAATATGAAAAAATTTTCCCCATTTTCTTAGACGAATGATTTATAATGAAGGGAGGGAGTTGCTGATGGTATTCCCTGCAGATAAAACTCAAATATAACCTTTTTATGAATTATTCCGAAACTTTACGATTACTGGATACGTAAAAAAAGCTTTTGTGCAGTCCTGTGCCGATACTATATAAATGAGAAGAACCTGACTGAGAAGAATATTAGCACGGAATTCAGGAAGGTTTGTTCGAAATTTTAATTTAAGCTCTCTCTATTCAAAAACGATTGCATCAAGACTTGGTCTGATAATATAGGAAAAAAAATTTTTTTCCACGTAAGAAATTATCAACAAATGTGTGTATTTAAATGTGTTTCTCTCTAAAAATCTCCTCTGTTTTAAAAAATAATTTCCACCATCCTTTACATGACAATAAATCTCAACCCAGGTCAAGGTAGATTTTTCCAAATCCCTATTAAAATTTCTCGTTCTCGCTCAAGATCTTAGGTTTTTTCTAGAAATCGTTTGTCGTTTGATATTTTATGTGGATCTCTTTTTATAGTGTTGAAAATAAAGTAAACAATCGATTATTGCGCAATATTTACATACAAGATTGTAGGGATTTGGCCTCAAGTCTTTATTACTTGGAGACGAATTGATAGTGAGGTGCAGTTCAGAAAATTCTATGGAATGAAATCTGTAATGCCCCAAAAATTGTCTCCCTTATTTGAAAGTTCCTTTGTGAAATTTCAGGAAGTAAAAACCAAGTAGAGATGAAAATCTAAAGGTGAATCTTAGACGGAAAAGGTTACATTTTAGTTACTGGTTGTGGCTCAAATATTATTGTTTGATAAAAGCAATATGTGTAAAATAATTCTTGAATAAGATCAAGGATTATTTTATTTTAAGAAATACCTGAATTAGTTTCTCAATTTCCAATTGTTAAATGTTACTTGAAATTACCATAAGAAATGGTTAACTAAACAAAGGCCTATTTTAATTCGTAAGATTATGCTCAAATATACATATTCAATTATATAAAATGCCTTTGCAAGAGCTTTAAAGAAAAGCTTTTCCTCCCGGCTTAATGAAATAAATGCTATGAAGAAATAACGAGGGAGCTTTGCTAAGCTTCTCCAAAATAAGACATGAGAGAGTTGAATGCGGGAAGAATTTGAGAAAATAATGAATCTTTGAGAAAACAGGATGATAGTATTTAGAATTCAGATAAATACATATTGGAGCTGTACTCATCACTTAATCACCGAAAGTTTTATTTTGAATTTTCTTTATTTTCATTTCTCTTACCCTCAGTGCTATCGCACATCCACTCCCGGCAGCACTGGTCAGGTACTTCGACCAACCTTGGATGAGTGCATGCTCCTCTCGGCGAAATGTTTTCGTTTGGGCAAAGAGATGAACAGGCATAGGTGCCATTCTGTAAACAAAAAATGAAATAAAACCTATTAAAGTCACAATTGCTTTATGCAATTAATATTGCCTTAAGTTTTAACCCTATTTGAGAATAAAAATTGATACAAAAACGATATCAATTTTGTCATTTGATAGAAATTTCTGAAAAATTCCAAGAGAATTTTTTTCTGAAATATTTAGGATAATCTTTAAAGATATTTTAATTCTGTGTGAACAAATAAAATCGTCCTCATTATACCAAGTCCCGAGTCATCTTTCCCTTGGAGTGAAAAATACTTCAAACTATCTCCTAATATTAGAATGAAAAGTATGGAAGAATTGAAAGTAGTTTTCGGGGAGGTGGAGGCGTCTCGGATCATTAATTGCTAGATGAAAGCTTGTAAATTGACCAGTCGTAGATAAATCCAAAGGAGATAGACGAATGAGCACAAATCGAAAATCTGATAAAGCGGAAATCTCAGAAGTTTTCCTAAGTGAAAAAAATTTCTATGATAAATTTCAGCGGATAATGTTCGAAATCGTTTCGATTGTTTTTGAACTTTAAAATTTTTAATTGATTTTAAGCGTCGTCTCGCAAAAACTGAACACTTGAAGAATGCAGCAGATCGTTCTCAGATAAGTGACGTAAACTTGAAATTTCCGATCTAGAATAGATCTGTTTACTATTTCCTAGTTCTATTTTGCCGTTCAATTCTCTGTCCTAAATAATTTTACACTTTCATTTGATCTTTTTTATAAAGAAACATGGTAAAATTAGATTTTTTCTGTTATGAAATAATGACTGGAACTCACTTTTTCAAGGCTTACGTTTGCTACAAAAAATTTTAGGCCATGATTGGAAAACATCCAAAGAAAAAAATCATTCACATTTGCAATTTTTAAGTCTTAAATATGAATTTCAGCAGCAATTATTTTAAAGATCGTTTGCCATATTTGTTTCGCTTCATTATCTCCCCGACCCTTCTTCAACAGCCATTCATATTATTACTAAATCACTCTTATTATTATTTGTAGAATTCTTTCTTACTGAGTTAGTCCTCAAATAAATAAAAATTCTTTTTTTTTATATTTAAAAAAATAGCATTTATCTCATGGAAAAAGCTAAAAAGCGTATTTGTCACATATCTACTACAGAAAAGAAAAGCTTTCATTTCTTTTTAGTAACAGTAAATTTTTATCTTTTTTGTATCTGGTTTTACTTCGGAAAATCATAAATTTCTCTGCAGATTATTAAAAATTTAAAATTTTGATCTAGACTAAATCTTCGAACTGAAACTTTAAAATAACTCTTATTTTGCCAAAATGCATAAATTGGCAACGTTGTCTTCATATTTACAAGTGACCATTTTCGAGGGCGTCTAATTCCTCTTCAATCCTCAGACTCGCTTCCATTGCTCGACAATTGAGAAATGTAAGGCGGTACGGGCTTTGCGAGAGAAATGACGCAAAAAGTATGATAAGAATGGAATAAATTATTTTCCGACGTCGCGCAATGTCTTTGGAATATAAGAAATATAATGGAAGCGATAAAAGTAAAGAATTAAATGGGGCAGACGAATAAATCGCGGCGATCCAGATGTTCCAGTTTTCATAATAAGAGAAGAATTGGGAACGTTTTCCCAAGCCATTCGCAAGCCTCAATTCGCGATGATAATTCATCTTTCCAATCCGGAGGATAGTGCCTGCCCTTCTACTTTATTTGCTGTTTTTGAAATAGAATGAGACTATGAGCCTCAAAAAATTTGTATTTTTTAACGAACGATGTGTACTTTCATTAATAATTATTCATGCTTTAAGCGTGAAAAAATTTATACCGAATACTTCACATTATTGATATGCAATTGTTCTGGAGGGTTTCAAGATTTATTTTCGAATTTTTGTTTCTATCTAATTATAGTTATTGAAAAAAAGATGAAAATTTTAAAGAATGGCCAAGGTTTTGAATTCTTTGATTTATAAAGACTAAAATAATTGTCTTTCATTTTTGAATTGGAATGCTGAAATGATGAGATATTTCTAGATTTATGACATGAATGAAAAAGAAATTGCCGATTGTGCTTTGTTTCTCGTCAAAAGATGAAACGGAGAAAAGTCGAAAGATTCCACACTTGAAAACATAATGAGAAATGATGAATTTGCAGCGACATTAGCATTGAAATCAAGCTTTACGGTGGCAATAGGTCGAGCTTTTATTGCAGTCTTTTTTCAAACGGGAACACCAAAACATGGGGAAAAAAATTTATTTGTCTTCGATGCCAGAGAAAGAAAATGGAATGAAAAAATCTTGAAAAATTAAGAATTAATTTTAAGTAAAAAACATTTTTATTTTAATTTAAAACGAATGAAAAATGAGAATAAACTATTTGATTAAGGAATAAACGGTTACAGAGTTCATATCCAGAACGGCGGAGTGATGTGATTAATTTTAATTAGATCAGCTTCTTTTTCAATTATTTGGCACACATTTGATAAAAATTAAAATCTTAGTTCAAGGATTATTATTCTTTCATTACTTTTTGAATATCCCAGCACTTTAGTGAAAAGCATTCTATCAGAGTTATAATTTTTATTTAACATTTCTGGTTTAAAAAGGAGTTTCCCCCTTTATAAAACTCCGAATACATTGAGAGGTTGCTCTTTATTACAAAGCCGAAGCCAAATATTTGTTTAGGGTTTACCTCGAAAATATATCTGACGAATTGAAAACTATCGAGTTTCCATAAATGAAAAGCTCAGTTCCGGAGCTAAACGGGAAAATATGAGAATGAAGAAATGAAAGGCGAAACAACTTAACTTTGTCGGGTCTCTTAGTGCTACCGTGATTGAGAAAACAGCACGTAGCGAACGGCAATGACGTCATCATACCCTCGACATGGATTCAAATGCGACTTTACTAGTGGAAAATGAGTTTTTGATGTTATCTGACTGTAAACTTCCGGATGGAAGTTATTGCCCCAACAATTAGAATTTCATTTTTATTTTTTAGCGCTGTCTTTAATCATAATTTAATTCATATTTAAGAAACACCATTTCCGATTGACTTTGGATTAAGAAGATTCTATTTGGGTCGCGCTCGCGGGAGAAAACGAAATTTCAAACTGAACAAAATAAAAGCATAGGCGACAGGGAATGATCGTCACGGAAAATGTCGCATTGAAAAAGAAAAGATCTTTTCCAAATTTCCGCGGGTAAAAATACTAAAAAGAACTTTTCGAAATACGTTTAAATTAGTTAATAAAGTTAGGTTCTGAGCACTTCTCCTGCCATGTCATCAACGGAGTTAGTTGTTGCAGCCTATGAAGTCGTCAGAACCTGTGTTAAAAATGATATTTTATGTCTTTCTCTAGATAACATATTGCAGTTCACGTATCATTTTTACTTGTGCCCTGCTCTAAAAGGAAATAACTTTTTTTCTGTCTTACATGTAAAGCAAAGTTTTAAATTTTCCATGATCGCCGCACTGAGGCATTGCAGAATTTGCAACAGATTATGGAATTTCAGAAATATTTCTTCCCCTCAAAAAATTTACATCTCTTTAATTTTATAAAGTAGCTGATATCAGTGGCTATTGAAAGGAAGTAAATTTTGTTGAAAAGTAAATTTTTTACCCCCTTTATTTTTGAAATTCAAAACAAACGATTCGAGACAAATTAATGATAAAGTGAATTTGAAAACTAAAAAAAATTTTTTTACTCTTATAGAAATATGGCAGCTGTGGAAAAGGAACATTTTATCACATCACTAAGATAAATAAGGTAATCAATGAGAAAGAATACATTAACCTTATACTTGCATGATCGGCATAGTCGCTCCAGAGAATTTTCAATTGCTCCCGACTGGAATTTTAGGCAAGATCATTAACTATGTTAATGGAGTTTATATACAATTAAAATTATAATTTCTTTTAAATTTACTCTGCGAATCGGTTACAAAAGGAAGAACCTCCGCAGACATACCAAAGGCCAAAAAAAATAAATTTTAATTCATCATTGTTTCATTTAATTGTCAATGACACCGTGCTAAATTGCGCGATGGTTAATGATAGCAAAAAACTTTTAATTTTCTAATTGTTTTTAAATTTGACTGGAAGAAAAAAAAGGAAATCTTGATATGGCAATCCTAAAAGGGGAGGGGGTGTGAGAACAATTTACCGTAACATTTCGAAAATAGAAAAGCCTTTAAATTGATGGATATATCAAATTGAGCCACTCCCACTTTGATAGTACTGAAATAGCGATTATTGTGTGAAAGCTCAAGGCCAGAGGATATATGGAAAAAAGAAATTTATTTCACTCAAACTAAAGGTAAAATTTCAATCGATGCCTCATTTTCGGAATATTTTTATTGCTTCGGTTGCAAACCCTTGTCTTATATCTTGAACCTTGAGTTTCTAGAATAAACGGACTTAACCCTATTCGAGCCTTTTCCATTTTGCACGTGTTCTGGTAAAAATGTCGCCTAGGTTTTTAGTTAATAAATGCATATTCAAGTTTTAAAATAGTCTATTTCAGTATTCTGTTGTTCTTCTCCTTTTTCGTTCCTCTTTTTTTATCAGGATCTTTTCTACCATAATTTCGATATGTATAACCGTCGATGTCAATGAAACTGTGCTCCAACAGCAGTATCATTTTCTCAGTAAAGAAAACTGTTTGTTTAGATCTTTTTCTGACTACACAGAAGCTTCTTTTTATTCATTATTCCATTTATAGGTGTACCTTCTTTTTCGTGGACTGTTCTTTTATTTCATTGTCTACCTGTTTGAGGGATTAAGAAATACATCTTACATCATTTTCTCTTTCTCTTTCTCTAATTTTTCTATTCTTTTATTCCTATAAAGAACAAAGTGTATTTCTTTTTTCTTGTTCTGTCATATTTCAATTTTGGCTTGCCCTACTTGTATGTATATGTCATTCAAATAATTTTCAAGAAAAAATTCGGCCTGCATCATTAATACAGATTTATTTTTACATTCATTTTTTTCATAGTTTCGAATTAAAGAAAGCGTTTAAAAATGAGTTTTTTTACCAGGAAGTTCCCCGAAAAACTCAACAGCATCTGCAGGGATGTCTATTAAAATTAACGATAAAAATTTTTTAATTTTAAAAAATGCATTTTTATTATGAAAACCATGCAAATGTTGTTTAGAAGAGTAGAGAAACATAATAAAGTATTTCCCTTTCCCCTTTCCCTGCAAAAATAAGACTAAGATTGCGTTTTCAATGAGATCTCCTTACTTAGACACATCATGTCAAAACTACGTGACCCTTTTTTCTCTGCAGAATTGAGTTTTTTTTTCTATGACAAAGAGAATCATGAACATCGATTTTATTCCGCGTGTAATTTTGATCGTTTTAAACTGACATACATAATGAATTTCCTTTTCTTAAGTATCGATTTAGCTTAACAGAAGAATAATTAATCCCTAACGACAAGAAATTAAGGTAATAAGAGAATTACTAAAAGATTATGAGCAGAAAAAACGTTTTTGAGTGTAAAGCATTCAGTAATGGGTAATAAAAGGATGTTCATTAAGTTATCGATTCTCTTCCGAAAGAAACGATAAACGGAAAAGGTTTTTCGTGCAGCAAATAACCGCTTCCATTTCTGCTTCGTTGGTCCCCCACATTTTCATAAGAAAGAATTATTTTTACCCAAAATCTAACCAATAATTTACCAAAATTCAGAAAATTCTATTTTTGAAAAATTTTTCAAGATATCTGAATTATGCGGACCAAATGATCAATAAAAAAATTATGCTAACAATAAATTATTTTTTTTACAATTTATAACAAAGACATGATATCAACATCTATAAAAATTTAATGAAATGGGAAATTTATCTAAATAACAATACACTTGAAGCTAGGGAGAAACGAGAGTTGGAGCTTTCAAACACGTTTGACAAATGACCACTTTTTTTTAGTTGAAATTTATCTATTCAGAATATAAATGATCTTTTCTTTGAATCTGCCATTTTCAAGTTTCCTATTAAGAGCACAAAAGATCATTTGTCAATGGACAGATATTTTAGAACTTTCCTGCTCCCAAAATTCTTATTGCTACTTAAGCATGTTTTACGAATTAAAACTATTTGAAAATGCAATCATTTTTCAGCATTCACTGTACCATTTCACTGACTATCTATTTTTAATAGTCACTTAATATTTCGTTTCTGCAACATGTAAGAGATATTACCATCAGTCATTTTTGGTTATAAGTTATATACTGGTTTCCCTTACAGGTTTCCCTTACATTGAGAAAAAAGAAAGGGAATTTCGCATACTTCTTTAATTACTCGCAAAAGCTTCATTACGATAAAGAAAATTCTGTGGCAATAACGCACTGAATTACATTCACCGTTATTCTTCTCTTTGGAATTAACAGGAAAAGAAACATTTTTTTCAGCTAAATCGAGCATCAAGATTAATACGGAACAAACACTGCAGCGGTCGTAGGGATGAGAACTGGATTGCAAATGTTGGAAACAAGAACGTCAAATTAGAAAGATAAGTTTCTTTTTCTCAAAGAAGTAAAGGAAGTTCATATCCTCTAAAAAAAAAATCATGATTCACATCACAATGAAGCACGAAAATGAAATTGTATTAGCACCGAAAGTTCCGATAAGGTGTGAATTTTGCAATACCTCTGTGGTGCTATTTCCATTTTATTTATTCAAATCACAGTCCGATGTTAGGCAATATCAAATTCATGAAATCTCTCATTATATCGAACATATTTTCCTTTTTAGAATTTGTATTATTATGTTGGCATATTCGAAATGCAATTTCTCCTGTGGGAATGGTCCGAAAAGACCCAAACTATAAATTCCCTTAAAAAAAACCAAAATGGATTCCGCAAAAAAACATCTTAATCTGATGATCCCTCGCTTTGCTGACTTTTTTTGAATTTTTATATTCTTCAAAACTCTCATCTTATCTATCTTTACATTCCTGTTTATATTTTTTACCATGTCCGAGAAAAAGAAAAATTCTTGTGTAATTCGAATATTTCAATTTTTCGTTCGACTCGTACTTTCGAACATTTGACCTTAATTATAGCTTCGCAAGAAAACTATCTAATTACCATTGCCACGGTTGTAATAATATGCATCTCACTTTTTTTGAAGTTTTGAAAAAGTAATAAGAAGTAAAGGAATCTAGTGCGAATCAATATCTTTTTCCGTTTGACATCTTACAACAGGATGATGCGGCGGCCTTTTGAAGTGCTAATTAGACCAAAGAATTCTAGCTGACATTTCAGGGTCGAATCAACATATTTTCAGTAACTCATTTCTTTATGGCTGAAGCCTTACTCAAAAGTGATGCTAAAACTCACCTGACAGGAACACTGAGTCCGACAATCCGTCTGAAATGTTTCTCCGTGGCTGTACGTCTTATTGGAGACCATGCAAGGTAACCCAGTCGTAGCTGAAACAAAGATAAACAGCGTTTCAAAAATGGCTAATTCTAAAAGCGATGGAATGAGAAGTAAATCGAGCTCATCTCGAAAATATCTCCAGTGATGCCATTCCCAAAATTAGATACGATAAAGACAGATCCAACAAAATTTTTATATTATATCATCACTTCTTTATTATATATATTAGGAAAATTATTGCCTTCGGGAATTGACTTCCCTCACATTTCTGATCAATCCTTATAATGGCTTCAATTATGCGCACACAGAAACACATATTGAGTACACCTAAATCAAGGAATATTAGAAAACTTTGATTGTTAAAAAGAGCCGAAGACTGCAATCGGTATAATTATGTGTCGACTGCATTCAGAAGAAAAGAATTACAGAAATATTAAGGGAAAAATTTCGGGAAAAAGAGAAAAGAACATTGTAGAATTGTAATGCAAACTTGGAGCGAGCTTCTAAGTATCGTTATCCGAAGGTGAAGGATAAAACAGAATTTAAAAAAATATTTTCTTTAGATCGTTTCAAAATGAAAAAAAACTACCGTACCAAAAAGACATATCTAAAGGCACGTTTTTGGAATGTATTATTCTTTATTATTTACACTAATTATATGCAGCATCTTGGAATTGCTTCAAAGGAATTTTTGAGATACGTGATAAAAGACGTTTGTAAATGAGCAGTTATCGAAAATATCAAAGCTATTTTTGACGGGAGAAAACATGGCACACATATTGGAAACGAAAGAATTTATGCTTCAATGTCAGGAAGGTGAGTTATGTAATGCTCTTCGCGTTCCTTCCCAAGAGATATCCTCAAAACTCGAAGAAAAATAGATTTTCTTTTGTTTATTTTTTTTTACGGCTTAAGACGATGAGAAGGCAGATCAAGAGGAACCGGTAGATATTTTAAAGGACTCCCAGAAAAAAAAAACGGAAAATTTATTCACCTTCGAAATATAAAAGAAAAGAGATCTTTTAAGGATAATTATGAGAAAAGAGAACTCGATTCCCGCCCTTTTCCATAATTTCTCGAAAGACTTTTCGGAAAAAGAATATGGTGGTAAAGAAAATTATTGAGAAATTTCATTCGAGTTTCATACTGCGCTATGAAAACTATTGCGGTATGGACAAAAAAGACGAATAATCGAATAGCCTGTGACTAATATACTTCAAATCGTTAAAAAGAATTGAATTAAATTAATCTGCTGTATTTTTAAAGTTGTAAAGGGTAATAGTAAAGACCAACTATCATTAAATAAAATTCCTTTCCTTGTCCATTTATCTAAAGCGTAAAGCCATCTCCGGTTACAGATCTTCCTGATTAATTCTTTCTCGAAGATCGGTTATTAAAACATTGTTAATAAACTTTTTGAAAGCAAGAAAAGAAACGGTTACAACAATATACAGACGAACATTGAAATTTTTATTTTCAGTCTGAAATGATATTTTTTCATTCTGCGCGAGATTTAAATCGTCAAAGATAAAAATTTTCTCTCAGTTATCTTAAGTTTCAATACAAAACCCTTCGTCAAAGAAAGACGTTTGGGGACGGTGTAAACTTGCAAAGATAAACTTCAAACAAAGTTTAAAACTATCTGAATATTATTTTAAAGTGTAACTCTTCGGCACCTTAAAATCGACATTAGAAAGTGACTTACATTAAAGAGCAAGTGTATGAGGCACAAAGTGAAGAGAAAAGAAGCGAATCCTGCGTAATGTTTGGAAATAGCTTGAAAAGAATCTCGAGAGATGAAGCTTGCGGAAATCGTGAAAATTAAATTCGTAATTCCCCTTCCCTGAGGATAAAATCTAAATGCACCGTAGGTGAAAGTGACGCTGGTGCTGATCTAGAATGGTAGAGACTCGGGTAATTAAGTTATGGATGCGTCATACAAGGTATTAAACCTAAAAATTATCAGATGGATAGATGTACATTAAATCTAACAAATATAAAATATTTTCTTGATTAATTTAGACTTATTTATTAATTATTTTAGATTTAATTTTAATAATTAATTAATTAAATAAAAGAATAATTGAATTTATTTAGCAGATGTTTTCCATTTAAACTTTTATAGGTACATTGGCTTATCGAGGTACACGATTATTTCAACGTAATCAACAGCAGTCATTCGAAAACACATATCAGTTACTTTCATCAATTGTTTGTAGTTGTAATGAAAAATATATAAATGAATGGGCTTAAAATTGTGGAGAATGCACACAAAAATAAATGATCTCCATAATCAATCAATGAAGCAGATATATATATATATAACAAAAACACAAAGTAAACTTATTTAATGTTTCATCCGACGAGGGAGGTATTTTCGAATTTCGTAACCAAACTTGTTCAGTATTACCTGGAAATCTGTTACTCACATGGCGTCGGGTTCAAAATCTATTTCTCATTCTGCTGCAAGACAACAGAATTAGCCATGTTTTGGTTATATTGGGTTATAACCAGCAGATAGTTGCTGGTTTTTATCTATTACTTAAAGGTTATTACTCAACAACCGCGGCATTGTGCATGTGTTTCGAATAAATGAAATGTTGAAAGTCGGGAAAATAAATTTTTCAGACAAATAAGTCATATTTCTCAGATTGTTATTTGATGTACATGTGAATACAATAAGCATGATTTCTGTTTCTTAATCGCATCATTGCGATCTTTATAAAATACCAAAATGATACAAGCCATGGTTCTCCTGCGGAGATATTTCAATAGAAATGTTTCAAATAGCAACATTCGCATAAAATTTAATTAATTCAAAAGAAACTAGGAAACCTAGTTTGAACGATTGAACCTCCAAAGACTGATTTAAGTTAATAAATTATAATAATATAATTTTTTTATACAAACGTATTTCGAAAAAATTTGAATTAAATTAATTTTTAAAATACTATTATTAAAAATCAGAAATATTTAAACATATTTTACACAACATCATGCTTTTGGGCAAATTCATAGATTAATAATTAAACACCTGATTTTCACATTTTAAAGTACCCATGGATATAATCCTCGGTTAACTTATATATTAATTAGAAAAATAATTTAAATTTTGAAAAAGTAACATTGAAGTCCGCTTTTAATAATAATTAAATTTCAATAAAATTGTTATATTAACACTTTAATTCAAATAATTTAATTATTTTTTTGAGTGAGAAACATACATTCTTTAGTGAAATGAAGATCTAGAGATCAACTTTGATTTAATTAATGATGATAATTAAGTTTATAATTATTTTTGCAATTAGTCGACTTTAGTTATAGACGAATTCCAATTTTGTTGGAAGAATATGCTATATCAATAAGTGAGAAATGCAGTCGAACTTTGAATGAGATTAAGCTTTAAATTTGCTTACGATTAAAATGGAAAACTATTTTAAACCTAAATCTTCACTGCAAATATTATTTGCCTTCATTTGTACAGTGTTTTTCTTGCTTTGGAATGATTAAAACCTTTTTAAACTATTGAACGGACATTCTAAATCATTTACTGTTCTCTCCACTGTTAAATGTTACATAAATTTAGTAATTTATATAAGGAACTCAGTATTTAGATGAATAGTTAACGACTCGCTTTAAGAAAGGTCGAAGTAATGCACGCAAAACCTAAAATCTAAGCCTTTGAAGCTTGACCATCTTCTTGTCCATTCGAGCGGAATATATTTGTCAAACTTTCCTTGAACTATTATTTCGAACGAGAAATATACTTTTATCGTGTATTTTTATAGGGAGAAATCGTTCTTTCTTTTACAAATCAAGGAAGTCTCCGATCATTATTTTCTATTTTTTAATTCATTCCTCTAAATAAGGAGTTAACGACAAGAATGGAAATGCTAGTACAAAGATTTTATTTTCCGCTGCATTCATTAACATGTTCGTTAAATGGCACATTCCTTTGATCATAGTGACTAAATTTTCCACAGAATTAGATAAAGCGACTTATTTCTTTACCACTTCTTAAATAAAATTTAATTTTTACTGAAAACCTGTTAAATTTTTTTGAGGCCACAACCGGATTTATCATAAAATAGGGTTTTTTATAATCTCCTATTTATGAGTTAATTAGTTTTAGATTTCGGATTATTCTAGTTAAAAAGCTACAAGGTCAGCAATCGTTTTCAACGCGTTTTAAATTGAAAAAAAAGTTTTTATTATTGCGAATTTGAAAAAATTTATTTTAATTTGCATTCTCCGCAGTATTTTATGCTTGAAATTACTTGCCCCATCAAAAGCAAGTTTGTGAAGAACTCTTCGAAGTAATCTTTTTATATTTGCCATGGCGCTTCCCATTTAAAACTTAGTTCATTACCTTTTTACTTATTTTAATCATTACCGAATTTATATAAGGTTTTTTTTATTGTATAAATAATGCATGAAACAAAAAGTAAACACAAAAAGCAAATATTGTTTAATCAGAGCAATTTCTTTTTTTGCTTTAGCATAAAGAAATTCAAAAAAGCATTTTTAATAAAAGCATAATATATAGGAACATATAATTTTACTACTCACAATTTAAAGACAATTTTGAATTTAATATTTAAATATGACAGCTTTGTAATCAACTTTTGCTTTTGCATTAATGTATTAATTTAGAAGCCACGTTCGAATACATGTCTTAGACTAACACTATTTTTCTCGAACTATTAGTTCACCCCAGTCAAATAAGAAAATATATTAATTAATAGAAATATGTACCCAAGCCCAGAAAAATATAAAAATGGAAACAAAAAACTTTTCTGAGAAATGCTTTCTGCGCCAAGAATAAAAACGCGATAAAATGTCACTGAAGATATCGTTTTGTAATTGTTGTGTTGTAAGTTGCTATGAAGATAAAATAATAAAATTTTAACATTTATGTTAATTTAATTTTAAAAGAGGATATTGTTCAAGAAATGTAAATATTCATTAATAATTTCGTGCAATAATTCATAGACGAGATTCTGGTAATGAAATACCGAAAAATTTTGGACTTGTGACGTGAGATGAATACCAAATAAAGCCTAATTCTTAAATTTTTTAAAAATAAGAAACTGCAGAATTCTCGATATTTGGTTGTTGCTTTTTAATGTAGCTTTATTGGAACTTACATATCTTCCTTCAAATCGTAAAATATCTTAATTCGAGCATGGCTTTCCTGAACAGAAAAGCGGTCTTTTATGTTTTTTCTATTTTTATAAGAACTTTGCTTTTGTGCCATCTAAGTTGAAAATTCTAAAATGGAAAGCGCCTTACAGCGAAATCAGTGAGATTTCCATTTCCCGCGTCCTACATATTTTTTTTTATTCAGGGAATTTTAAGAAACTAAAAGAATTTAATAAAGGGGAGAGACTGGTTAACAAATGACAAAACTTACCCTGACAAATTCCAACAGTAGCTCCGGAGTAGAGATAGTGGCAAACCAAACCTTTCCGATCATCACAGACAGAGATGCCATCACAAGACTGACCTAACTGACCGGCACATATTGGGCAACATCCACATCCGTCGCGTATGATTGAAACATTAGAGGGGCAATTGAGTTCTCTTTCGTCACATTCGCAGGGATAGCTGCAATGACTTCTGATCTAAAAACAGAAAAAAATAATTACAGAAAGTTATTGCGAGACATTCGCCATTTCCATAGTGCTTTGTAGCGCATCTAGACCATTTCAAGTTTTAAAGGAATTCTAAATGAATGAAAAATTTCCATGTGAAAATACTGCTATTCCCGCAATTTTTTTGACAAGACGGATTGATTTTTTACGTCAGAAATATTCAAATTTTCTGATTACTGTTGAGAAGCTCTAGATTTGTTTCTTTTTTTGTACAATCTCGGCGATAGATCTCTTAAACAAGGGCACGAAATAATTAGATTTCAGATTTTTTTCCATTAATTAACAATGACGTAACTATTTCTCAAATTTGAAATTTCCCAGATAAATAGTACACATCAATGCATTTAGTGAAAAGTTCTTCCAGTAGGTATTTTCATATCATCCGTTATCAGTAAACACATAAAAGAAGTCGAATAAATTCTTCATAGAAAAATAAGTGAAAACCCAATAGAAAGCATCTTTAACATTTCTTCAACATAATAAACCTTGAGAATGAAACCTTTTCTTTTGAAATACAGCCGCCCTCAACGTTTTGCTTGAAGATTCTGCAAGAACTACTAAAACCAGACCAACATACATTCCGACAAAAGCGAAAACAAAAACTTTTCTTTCAATCGAGAAAAGCTACGTTATTAGCAGTTGGAATTTAAAACTGAACATTTATATATTAGTATATGAACCAATTTTATTTGCTAGAATGAACATAAATAATATTTACATTAATGTATTAAAACATTCGGTCGAGTTTGCATCCATGATTTTTTTCAATTTTATTAACTAATGATACCGCCCGTGAAAATGACAAAAAGCTTCAAAACTTGAACTTAATACCTTTAATGTTTTCTGCTTGAATAAAATGAAAAATTTGTGTCATCTTTGATGTTTCCTCAAGAGGAAACTCTTCTCCGTCAAATATTTCATCAGATCGGCTTTTCACGTTCTTTGCTATTTAAAATAAAAATTTAAAAATAACAAATAATACTGTCTTCTCTCGGTTTTAATGGGAAATCTTCATCGATGAAGGGTGCTTTAAAGAATGAGAAATGAGAAAAAAGACGCTAATGCGATGTATGTAATAAGGAAACAATGACATACAAGGCAAATTATAAATGCATTTTCGATGACGTGGGAGAGTCTGGTGGTTATGGAAATTTAATTTGCCTTTCTTCTAATCAAAATTAATCCTCCTAGTGAAAATATTCTGGAATGTAATGTCATTTATAGATTAGAATGAGTTTGTAGTGAATCCAAATCAATGGTACAGAAATGAAAATTTGTAAGAAGTAATTAAGGTGCTAATAAACTTTAAGATAATAATGATTGTGACATACCTCGGTAAAGACTCAAATTTATGTTTATTTTTGACGTTATGAAAATTTACGGTGATATTTTCCAGGAAAAGGGGGGTTAAATTACTTTCGAAATTTCCAATTCGGAAAAGTGAAACAAATGAGAAAACGTTACCAGATTCATCACATCGGGCAAACTTTTTTCATAAAAGTTGGTATCAGGGGACTCTCGACGAAATTTTTCCCCCGTGATTTTTTTCATTTCTTGTCATGT
Source organism: Ricinus marginatus (assembly GCA_028565995.1). Lineage (NCBI taxonomy): Eukaryota > Metazoa > Arthropoda > Insecta > Psocodea > Ricinidae > Ricinus > Ricinus marginatus. The sequence continues at coordinate 118,963 of JAOWBB010000876.1, read as the reverse complement.
TTAATAGACATATTCACGTTCTTCCGTACTAAAATTGGGTTTTCTTTATGTACCCTTCATTATGTCTAAATTTCCTGTCTTCCACTTAATATGTTAATCAGCGTACTTCTTAGAACGGACGGGCAAAGATTATCGAGTCAAAGATAGAAGCCATGATTATAATCTTATGTTGGATTGGAATGAAATTTGAGAACATGCGAAATGGGTAAGAATTTTATGTGTAGATTAAGGAGGCACTGTACATGAAACGAAATTTGAACGCACTGATGATAAATTTCTCCTGTTTAATATATTTTATAAGTTACTTCGAACCGTAAATTTTGTGAGGTATTTGAAGCGTGCAAAAATCATGGTGGAACCGAATAAATCAAATCCCAGAGGTTTTGCGGTGTGTTCCATGGGACTGAAATCACAAAAGAGATGAATTATGTTGAATAGGAAGTTAAAAACAGAGATTAAAGGACAATTTTTACAATTTAAATACAATAAAACCACCAGCATGAGATTTTTAGGTTAATGCAATTCAAAGCGCAGAATATAAAAATGAAAATCGTTAAAAACTTTTTCATATTTTCCATATCGGTTCTGTAGATCTGCTTGAAGGTGCAAGCACCAAAGACATAATTTTGGCTGCAACTAAGTCACTTCCATCAAAAATTATAAGAAATCCTAACATTTTTAATTCATTCAAATGATTTAGCCTTTAAGTAGACAATCTTTTGATAAAATGGCAACCAAACCAAATCCTCATACAGAATGAAAAATTTTTAAAACTTTTTGAGGGTTTGGCTAATAGCTTTTTCAAGCGATTTGGTATCGGACTCTAATTTGTCTTAGATATCTATAAATGTGCGATGCAAAGGTTCAGTCCATTTGTCATCCATAAAACAGAGACTGTAAATACATTTACATGCATGATTATCTTGATAATATATTTTTCTTTTTAAATGACTGTCAAGATCCAAGAAAATTAAAAAATTTTTATTTACTTAAGCCATAGACACTTTATAAGATGAGTTCATGTAAATGTCTTAAAAGAAATGAACCTTACTTTTTTTTTGTAATGTGACGAAAGCGATCTCCCCCGTTTCCAAAAACGAGTCAAAATATTAAAAGCTTTAATAAATATTTTTGTTGTAATCAATTTTTAAAAAAAAAATTTTCTAACGAAAAGTTTAAAAATATTTTTTTTCTTCAAAAAAAATTCTGGAAGATTTTTCACTAAAACCAATATTTAACAAGTCAATTGGGAAAAAAGCTTCACGCAAATCGAATCAGTCAACGCCACTTTTTTGGAAATTCGAAGAATTTTACTATTTTCTCAATGGATTTTTTGGGAGGAAAACCCGAAATTCGTTTTAGGTAATTTAACGGGGATTTCAATACAATAGTAATTACATTTGATATGAGAGGTGCGATAGAATTAGAGAATCTTGCCATGCATTTTTATGTGAAGATGATAAATATTAAAGCGACATTGACCTTCGCTGAAAGGTCGGAAATGGTTAATATGGAATTTGTTAGTTGTTCTACGTGAAGAGGCAAGACGAAAATAGGTCTTTGTCCATCACAAAAATGGTTAAAAAAGCCTTGTGAAACCAATCAAGATTCTCAAGTAAGAGCTCACAGATTAAAATCAACCAACGCATTTCCGCCTCAGAAAAAAGAGGTTTTTGTTTGAAGTTAAAAATACTGCACAATTAATGTCAATGCAAGAGCAAATTACGTATTTTCTACGGCAAAATGTATTTAATTAATTAATAATGTTAGGTGTCTTCATCCGATTAAAACGGTCAAATTTCCTAACTTTCCAATCAGGAAAAAGTTTCCCTCCCTTTCTCACTTGAAGGACATAAATCAAATTTTAATTTTCAAATACTGATAAATAAATAGCTTTTAGTTTCTTAATCAGAATTTTAATATATTCAACATCTATATAAGGGTTTTGTTGGCAGAAGGGGAAAAGTGATTGATTTTGACGGTGCCATGTGAAAAATGCAAAGACCAGAAGGGACAGGGTCTGGGAAAAGGGGAAAATTTTCCATTGAAAAGCGATGGCATCTCTCCATTTCGATAATTTGAGATTTCTGAACAAACTTTACATGAAAAATTATAAAGAAAAATATGGAAAATTTTGAGGAATAAGAAAAGCGTTTTTCTTAATACTCTTAATTTTGAAATTGGTTGAGCTTGGTAAAAGAATTAGGCATAGGCTAATAAATGAGATTTTTTCAAAGTGAGAGAAGGAAAAATGAAAAGAAAACATATCGTTTCAACCAAAGTTTCTCTAACTAATTAAAAGAAATCAAATAAGATTTTACAATCCGAAAGAATTAGTGTAGCGGTCATTATTACGAGATACATCATAAAGAATATATATCGATATATTGAAATTATTCAAACATATGCATATATGAGTACATATCTTCAATACAACAGCTACATATGACTATCAATTATCATAGTATTTTGATAGTGCCGTTTTAAATATCATCAATTTTTTCTACAGTCTTTATTTCAAATTCAGGAAACTGAAAAAAATTCATAGTAATATTTATTTAAGGTTATCATATTGACGGAAAACTAGAAAAGAATATCAATTTACATTTTGAAAAAAGATTGTTATTATTATTATAGTTCTGTGTAAATAATATATTTTGTTCTCAAGTACATATTTTTATTATTCTTTATACATGGGATTAAGACAAAATTAGGAAGTTCGATTTACAGACTTGAAAAATTATAACGACTCTTTGAATAATGCAAAATTACACAGGGCAGAGAGATCGAAAATGCTTTATCTCTACTTTATTCAGCAAAGAATGAAAATGATTAATTCAGAGTTTGCTTTAAAGAAGTTGTCACTTTACAAGAGTCTACTCATCTCTCAATTAAACGGCAATTCATAAGTGCGCAGAGACTTCTTCTCAAGTGAAATGAAATTGAATTAGGACAAGATGCCTTACTTTGAAAATGAACTCATTCTGTCGGTATAACGGAGTTCAAACAGAAAAAGGTTTTTCGAATGTGGAATTAAATAAATGTGAAATGCACTAAAGATGGATTCAAAATCCTACATGAAAATCCGCACAAAGGATCTCTAATTATGATCGAGCAGAGTTTGTGTCTGGATTATTCAATTTATAAAAGATCGAAGTTTTTGATCACAAGTGCTATAAACTCCAATTAACTTCTAATTAACGAAAAAAAATAATTTTTAATGTCTTTCATTGACATTAAATAAAAGCTGAAAAACTTTTTCGGCTCTGTCTCTTTATTAGGTATCCTTCCAAATTAGAAAATCTTTACTCTCAGATCTTTTTTTCATAATTAGATAATCAAATAAAGAAAAAACTTGTCGAACTTTTAATCATTAATTCATGAAAAATAAAAAAACTAGAAGAGATTTGAAAATTGCAGTTATTTCGAAATGAAATATTGACAATTATATTCGAACACTAAAGAAATGAAGTATCGTCCATAAGAGAAAATAAAATTTGAAATTAAAAATTTCACGCACAAATATGTAATTCCATTCTGCCTGAAAGCTGCAAATTGAGGCCTACGGTTTCATGGCGGTTAAATTGCTTCAGAATGAAATATTAGCTGGAAAACATACCGCAAACTTTTCATTTATCTCTTTATCCCCTTTTTCCTTCAAGTAAAAACTTTAAAACCTTACAAAATCGAAAAAAATTATAAAAAAAAGGAGTTAATTCTCTATGAAATTTTTTTCTTGTCATTTTCATATCTTCTCTAAACTTCAACCAATTTGTAGATTTTGACAAAGAACAACTGAAAAATGGTGAAAACGAAATAAGCACTGAAAATTTTTTTGTTGTTTAGAACGAAAAGTTTTAGCAGTCACTGTGAGAAATAAAATGTCACGGTCGGAAACTTTGGGCTTTTCAAGACAGAAAACTTCAAGCGAAGTTCACGGTGAAACGAAGATATTTCCAAAATTTTTAAAATTTGAATTTTGAAAATCTCATCAAAATAGAAAACGGGGCTTAAACTGATATCCATCGGTTCAGATCATAAAAAAAATAACAAACACATACTTGCAATACCCCGAACTTAAATATGAACTCAAATACCATATATATAGATATAAATTTGGAATATCATATTAGTTAAATGCCACAAAAGAATAAGTCAAGAATCAAACTATATTTAATAAGTGAGTCCGTTGTTTGAAATCGCATCACAATTTGAAGCAAAATGACACAAAGGCTCCGAAATCGTTTCCGGTTTTATTCACAGGCATACTTTCTCATATCTTCAAAAACTCGATCAATCTCAAAAGGAATGCAATAAAAGACAAGTAGGAAGGTGAGAAATTAAAATCTTTGAAATTCAAAGAAAATAATCCAATTTCTTGTGCAACCAAAATTAGCTACGGGACTTTCCGTTAAAGTCTGCAAAAAAAAAAGAAATTATGTTGCGTTAAGTAAATAATATGAAGCAATATCCGGTACCTATCACAGATAAGTTTTCCCTACTGAAAAACAATGGGCAAACTGTGGCATTTAGATGTAAGCCATAAAATTATAGTAACAGCAACTGTGCAATATCTCTTAGTATGTTATCTAAGAAAGAATCGGGAAAAGCGAGTTTCAAAAAACACCATGTTAGAAATTATTAACGGAATGATTTTTAATGAAAAATATCTAATAAAAGGATAAGGCTGAAAAATCTAAATTTCCCATATTGAAATTATGAGATGAAATAATGAACTTTGCTGAAGGGAAATTTTTGAATTTAATAGCTAGATCGATTAAACCGATCTTGCTCATTTTTTCCCACACAACGAGTTTCTGTCATTAATTTGATATCTTTAACAATAATGTCACTCCTTTATTACCGTTAGTGCCACATAAAGTGAAAACACAAGGAAAATAATCGGAATAAGGTCAGAAAATAAAGAGCGTGATTACATATGTTTATATTATTTGTATCTCATGTGTCCCGGGCTTATAAATGTATCATTTTACAGCACGATTGAATAGGAAAAACGATGGCCTATTTTCCATAAATTTAAATTAAATTCGCATAACGAAAAAATGGAATTACTTTAGCATTTTGGCGATTCTTTTGCTGCAATCAATCGCGAATTGCCAAATATTATGTACTGTAAATTCATAAATTATATTATATATAAATTAAATATGTAATATAAAGATATAAAATATAAATGTATACATATTATATTAATATATACTTTAAAAAAGGAATTTATGATTATTTTGTGGCAGACGTGAATTAATTCTAATAAAATCATTCCAGGATACAAAAAATTAAGTTTTAATTATAAAGTAGCCTAAATGTTTTCTGCGTTACATAATTAATCTATTTTTTAAGCAATTACAAATATTTTTGACTCTAAATAAACATAAAAATTCTTGTATGCTTGTTCATAAGATCTTTCCGAAATAAATTTTCAGTCATATAAACCCGAAAAATGCAAAAAATAAAAATTTTAACTAATTTCGTTAATAGATGCATCGTAATGGATACAAAATTATTACCATAAAAAAAATCCTATTTGGCTAAAAAACTCAACAAAGAAAAGTTTTAATAGTGTCTGTTGGCAATTCTGACCCTTTTCATTTAGACAGTTGATTGAATTATATTTTACTATAAGACTTCACTTACTTTAAACATTTTTTTATAATATTAATATGGGTCATCAAAATTAGATTTTAAGACATGCAAGTGTAGCATACTTGAGAATTAACACCAATTTTACTAAAACATGCGAATACTTTTCATATACACTTAAATTAGTAATTTGATATTATCAAATTATTATTTGATCAGTATCATTGATTATAGTTTGTATTGTCAGTATTAATCCTTTCTCGCTTACCTGTATCATTTCTTCCTTAGCATAAATTTTCCTTCCTGCTAATAAAATGCTAACTTTTAAACAAAAATCTCGGCTATATTTTCTGTCTACATTCATAATTGCTTTAACTTAATTTATTAACTTGTATTACTTCTCCTAATATCTAAATAAGCTAAAATTTTCATTTTTTTACCGTATTTCAGACAATCTAGCTTTCAGAGTCAATTTTAAAACGAAAAAATAAAATGTTGCTTTTCATAGATGACTAGCGATATTTGCATAGTAGCAGTTGCTCCGATTCAAAGGGAATCTCGAAAACTTTTTAAAACGACATAACATAGAATTAAACTCATAAATAGATTAACTCATCTCCTTACTTTCCTTCGTCTCCAAGAGCCATTAATTCAAGTTACATGACGAATCTTACTGGTTCATAATATCAAAAAAGGAAGTTCAACTGTCTCTTACCTCAATGGTCTTTTTATTATTTATGATGGGAACGTAACATTGTCTGACATAGGATGTATTAATTTTTTGATAATTTTGTGAAATTCTTACAACTTTTGGAACATAATTATGAAAGATATATAAGAAGCGTTTTAGGAATCATACAGCGATAATATGAATTCTTATGAAGAGAATAAGAGGTTTCGCAGAATGATCCTGAAAATTTTTCTGTTAGCCCAAGGTATTAGTGATGATTAGATTTGGCTTTACATTCATCAGAAAAATTATAATGTGTATAATTTAAGAAAATATCTTTAAAAAAATCTTAATGGAAAAAACTTCGAATCATGACATGTGGAAAACTCATAATTAGAGTTATCGAGAAACGGAATGTTACATTCTAAATTAGTGTTAAATGAAAGTTATTGTGAAGGGGAAAATAAATATTATTTTAAAAAAACTATTTACACTATTATAATTAAATTTACGAAAACATATCTCATGGTGAAAAAGAAATCTTCATATAATTTTGACAGAAACATGATTAATAACTTGGCTAGAAGTAAAAGAGATAATAAAACTTTTGTTAGGTTTAAAGATGTTAGCATCGATTAAAAGCTGAGAATTATTTTGACGTTTTTTTGATTAAATTTTTATTTCTTCTTTAAATTTTCTGTTACACAATTTTTGAAACTTAAATTGATTGACTCAACTCGACTATATTATAGTGCGTATTTGGATTAATCCTCTCTATATTAAAAATCAAAATTATAATCAAAATATATTCAAACGGAATACCTATTTCCCTTTTAAAAAACATATATCAGAGATTTTCTGTTGTAAAAAGCTAATTAGACTGCTTTTTAAACAATTTCTGCCAGCTTAAAAATATGATATGTTTGTGAGTTTACTCAGAAAAAAAGTTAACTGATACAACAAAACAAGCTCTAGCGTTTTCTATTTTCCCCAAAGTATATTTAAAAAAACACAAAATTGCTTAGAATTATTAATTTCTAATTTCCCAAAAAAATCATTTTGTGTGATAGAAATTCCCTCAATGACGTTTCATTGCTACTGATAATGTTTAACAAAAACTGTTTAAGCAAAGAGGGGTGTGATTAACTTGCGTTGTATAAATGGTTTTCCTCACTTTATTCCTGCTAAATTTTTCTTTATATTTTATTCTTTTTAAGATTTTTTTATTTTTTCTTAAATATGACTTGACGAGGGGTCAAAATATTTTCTTTGTATATATGATTTATAGATAAATATTATATTTTCATGATTTTCTGTTATTGATAATAAAGGATTCTTAACCTCTATTCTAGACTTCTATTAATATGAACAAATAAAAAATCTGTCTTTCGAAAAGGTTTGATTTTATAACTGAAGTTAGGGCAAAGTAATCGGAAGAACCTTCAATCTAATGCAAGATGAAACAACAAAATTATGATACAACATGGCAAAAAGTAGAATTCTTTTTCAATTATTTTATTTTTAATTTTTTATTCCAGTGTATCGGTTCAATCAATCGGTTCAAATCAAATACAGCAAAGCGTATTTTATTAATGAATACAGCAAGGCGTATTTTAATGAAAAAAAACTTATGAAACCCAATGAAAAATTATCATTTAATTTAAATAAGAAGTAAAGAGAAAAAAGCTTAGAGTTGAAGACTCTTAAAAATAGTTTTACAGAAATGCCAAGAAAAACACTCCTGTCGATGATAAGAAGAAAAGTGATGGATTAACCCTCAACACGATTTATGTCTCCTCAACAATTATGTTGCCATTATCTGTTGAACTGGCGTAAAAGAAAACCGAAAAAAAAATGCTGTCCTAAAAAAGAAAGTTTTTTGCCGTGGCGAATGTATGATACGATATGTTGACGTGGAATTAACGTTCGCTCTTATATATGAAATTACTGATCTATTAAATGTATATGGCTAATATTCATTGAACAAAAGGGCGGTAAAATTTGGAAACTTTGCACTTGCTTGAGCACATTCTTTTCTCTGAACACCTTGGATAGTGCTGCAATCTTTATGCTTTCTCCCGGATGCCATTTACGGGAAATGCGTAAGCGCAGATAACGCCCCAAACGGGTCTATTTCATTCGAGTGTTTTAAGGTCTCAACTGCGATTTCAAAGGATTAAATTAAATTCAAATTTAATTAAGAGTATGTACTCAACTTTATGTGTAATTTCTGAGAGAACTGATACTTCATAGAGAAGTATCATAGATATTAAAAGTGCATGAAAACTATTTTACAACAAAGTAAAATTAATTTTAAAAAAAAGAAACATTAACGTGAAAGAATAATGGGTATAATTAATTTTTGGATCTAGTTTTATTCATGCTGAGATGTTTGGTAACTGTTTATAGCTGCGATTTTGTACTAATTATAATTTTTTGTTAAAGATGAATGCAGTTTTATTTTGCACTAGACCATATCAATACATTTTTTAGTTATTAGAATGTTCTTGCATTTTCATCTCTGAAAATGAAATTTTCAAAAACTTGTCCTTTCACAATTTTCATTTTTCTTATTTATTTAAATTTAAACGGAAGCAGGAGAAAGCCGAAACAAATGTTTCTCTTCTCCTGATGCAAACTTGATACTCTCACCATTTTACACAGGAGGAGAAGTTTCCTATGCTAGAATTTGATTTATGATTGCCAGAGGCCAACATGTTCAGTTTTCGCTAAGAAACAAAGAATCTATTTTCTATTTTTTCAATAAAAATGGAAAGTTATTTACCCAGCTTTATTTAACGGATGCCAATGTTATCAGCAATAATATAAACTTCAGAAAAAGTAATATATTTTTATATAATAGGATGTTCTTAATTTGAAAGAGAAACTTCCACAAATATAAAGATTATTTTTTAATCAGAATTTTTCTTTATTCGAAATATTTCAATAGAAAAATTTTATTTGTAACGCTACCTGAAAAATTATTCATCTTTGTTTTAATGTTTTTTAAAATTTTTTTTTCAAAAATTTTCAAAGGATTTTGGAAATTAACAATAGAAGCAATACTTTTTAAAAAATCCTGATATTATCGAATTTCTTCACAAAAAATTTATCCCGAAACATGTAAATAAGTGTAATTCATTTCATTTTAGGTTGTTCTTAGAGAACTCTTCATTTTAGAGAGAAATTATAAAGAATTATTTACGAGGAAAAAAAATAGGATATCGTGAGATATTTAACTTTGTAATCCAATTCGTAATTTGCTTAAATGGACAAGACAAAATATATAAACATTGATCGAGCTGTAGTGTGTTCCGGTTTAAAGCCTATTTATCATCTTTTCCGTTCTCTTTAAAGAATTATAAAAATATCATTCATATTATATAAATAATAAGTAAACTATATTTTTTCAAAAAAATTGCACGAAAGTTTTTAAACAATGTACTGAACTCATAAGTTAGCTCAATGATATTGCTCCAGATATGACAAATCATCTCATTTGTTAATGAACAAGGGAAGAAAATAAATTTAATAATAATATAATTAAGTTTTTATTATTTGAATTATTCTTACATTTTCAGATGTTGGAATTGGAAACTTTGGCTGCTTGATATTTTCATGTAGTCGGTATGCAATCAATATACATTAATGATTGATGATGAAATATTATATTAATGAATTTCGTGATGAAAATGGTAATACTACGGGAAATATTAATATTAATCTGGAAAACCGAGCGGCGCCAAAATCTCAGATCTATTGAGATGACATCACGAAGGATACGTGTGAATGGCGACCACCAAATCCCAGTTCCTGAGCGCGCTTCGTATTCAAATTTTATATTTTATCCCTTCATCATGTTTGACTGATTAGGATTCAGAAATCAGAATCTCGTTTTCTCGTCTGCCTTTTCCACATTTCAGTGTCAGAAATGATGAGCCGATACTTTGCCAGTATAAATCAAAATTCAGTTATTGGCGGTGAGAAAGCAACTTCAAAACGCATTGTTTTTAATAAAATCTTCCAGAAATCTTGTTTTTCATTAAAAAATCTTCCTTTCACAATTTATTCGATTTTCAGATTGGAAATCTTCATATTTTTCTAAACTTATTTTCTGTTCTGCGGTCGGTTTTGTTAGGAAATAGATGTATAATTTAGTCAGCAGTCATATACTCATACGCTACAGTTCTCTGACTTTTATGGCTCTTGTGACGCATATAGTTATCACTTCATTTCTTGGAATAGCTCTGATTTGTAACTTAGATAACGCTGCATCGATATAAGTCACAACTGCAATCAACATTTTGAGAAAACGTTCAGCTATGATAATGACGAAAATTTTTAATAATTTCCATTCTTAGTTACCTGATGTTATTCCATTTTCAAGAAATAAACCGGAACTGATCGAATTCTCCATGGATTTCGGTATATACAGAACTATCTCTACGATTTATTCCTTTTATGCATGTGTTAAAGGGAATCGCGATTATTTTTGACATTTTTGACTTTATAAAAATCAATAACTCCATATTCTCATTATGCAGCTGTAACTTAGACTTAAATACTAGATGTTCATTCAAACATCTCCTACAACGAACTCTCATAATTCAAAACGCTTTTTTTCGATAAAAGAACACTTAAAGTAATTATTCATTTCTCTTTCTTAACAGCTCTTAGATATAGACCTACTGTTCTCATTTCATGTATTAGAGAAATGCACTTAAGAAACTGCTTTTATGTTGACAATGAACCTATAAAGTTCTCAAAAGAAACATCGAAAAGAGAGAGAATGAGATTTGTCAGAGAGAAAAATTCTGGATTTTCAAGATGCCCCCGTAGCAACACTTTCCATATAAGTAAAGGATACAAAAAGCACGACTATAAGCGGATTCTCATCCTCCATTTTACATTTTATAGGGGAAGAAGTGGGAGTGTACATTGATTTTGCACCGCTGAGCCCCTTGGGCTGCTGAAGAAATTTCTTTAACGATATCGAAATGATTTTCACCCAATTCACCCGTTGCCGCCCTTCCCCAAGGAAAATTATTTCCTTTAGAAAACTTTCGAGAACTTCCACTTCTTATTTTTTCGTTTAAAATTCAATTTACGTAAACATCATGTTTTATTACTCTCAGGAGTTGGATTTTCCTCTTTATTTGCTACTTTTCGTTTGTAGTTCTTCATATTTACGATAAGACGTCGTCATCAAGCGAGAGAGACAATTAGACCGAAGACGGCTTTCAAACTAATATTTAATTTCTGAGACATACGTTTAAGGTTATCGCAATATCAACTAAATTTAACCAAGAATACAATAATGCAATTCCTATCGCCTATAATTTTCTGTAAATGAAGTTTTACTTCAGTTATGTTAAAATTCAGAAAATCGAATCTGCTTTTAAACGAAAAGAAAGGGATAAATTCAGCCTTCCGGAATGTAAGGACAATCGGAAATTGGGGACAGCTAAGAAAAATGTTAATGGAAATTAATATTTTTTTTGCTTTGCTTTCCAACGCATGTATTCTAGATGAATCTGTGACGGAATTAAAATTTCAAGATTCGCATTATTCGTAACTTTTTTAAAAAACTTATTAATCCAATAATTACATAAATATAAAAGATATGAAACACTTCACAGATTAAGGTTATCCGGATACTGATATTATAACGTAAGAATGTGAGTTCTCGCATTATAATATCAGTATTTATAAAACAAGAGTCATCCTGCAAACAATTCTGGATAAAATTAGGTAATTCCATTGAAGAAAATTTAACTTGTTTAATAAAGATTTCATTTATTTTATATAATGTTGTTTCAATATTACAATAAAAATCCCTATTGACGGTTCATCTCTTCGGGAATGTTTGAGTCTCCGCAAAGGTGCTAGAAATATTGTAGACTCATTTCTTTCACTTCAGTTCTCGTGCTTTATCCGTGAAATTCAGTCATTAGATTTTTCATCAAGAAAGGAATTGTCGTTTTACAAAAAAGATGAGCTTTTAATTTTCCAATTCTGTCAGAAGATCAGACTTTCCCGACGAGATTGCGGTGAAAAAAGGGAAGGTCAATTTTTTACGGTAAAAGACAAGAAATTCTCTTAATTTCGCCTTTCAAAATAAGATTTCACTTTTAAAAGTAAATTATAAAAACATTCCAATAAAAGGGAACAATTATGAAGCTTCAAATACTATTTTTGCGGAAGAGCTTTGCTCGAGAAAAAGGCCGAGGAGGTGCCATGCCTGATATTCATTACAATGAAATGGAAAATTTGCAAATTTTTCGAACAGGAAAAGAGCTTTTCCTGAATAAAATGCTTCTTTTTGCAAAAGGGGAGAGGAGACTTTAAAAAGAAAAGGGAGCTTATTTAAGTTAACATGTGTTGTGTCAATGTTTCCTCTCTCAAATTCATAACTCGTATCAGCCATGCGGAAAAATATTTCTGAAAAATAAACTTGAAGACGGGAAAAGCATTTAATGAAGGATTTGGTTTATTTTCTTCATGAATTTTCATAGCAGACAATTAAGGGTGTCTAAATGAGAACTAAAATGGAGGAAAAATTGATCGGAAACGCCGAATTGAGTTCTTAAATGCAAAATAAGGTATGAGGGGAAGAAAGGTTTTCCAATGTTAGCAAACAATTGGGGAAATCTTCGGAATCGAATTTATGCGAATTCACGTGGTTTACTTTTCCTCTACTCGGAGGTTGAATAGTATTCTCCATTAAGTTTCCGACCGTGCTATTATATTTATTTTTTCTCTTCACATCATCGCTGAAGCTTGCCTAATTAATTTCAATTTTTTTTGCTGGTCGTGTTTGAGAAAAAAATCTGTTTAAATTGTTCCAATGTGGAATTGAGAATTTTAAAGGAAATCTGAAGCAGAGGGAGTTATGGGAGAAAAAAATGGAATTGAGAATAAAATTAATATTTTATGTATTTACGATAATAGAATTTAGTGGTACTTTAGAAAAATTTTTACTTCGCACGCATGTAAAACACAAAAATACACTTGATAAAATCACTCTAAAACTAACAATAAAAAGAACAGTTTCTGGTGTATTGTATTCTACAATATGCTACACAATACTCAATATTTCTAGTATATTCATAGATGTATCGATCTTAATCAAAAAGATGATGCTCAGATGAGATACTTATTTTCGGCAATGTTCTGAATAGAGATGAGTATGTTTTCGCATTGTATTGGCAGCCGTAAGTTCCTTTGTTAGTTATTGCTTTATAAGCCGAACTCTAACAGGAGTATTATCTTGTATTTTTCAGTGTATTTCATTTTTTATGAAAGTTGTTGAGACTAAGTGACGATTGCAATACTATAACTTGGATGTTTATGCCTTAGATTGCGAAGTGGAAAGTGTCTTACCTTTACATTTTAGAGTCTTAATTTTCCTGGACTTTACGGATTTCGAATAAATTGCAGGGACAGGGGACTTGACTTTGATACTCAAGAGGGAAATTAAAACCCTCATTTCCGGTAGGATTTTTATTACCATCAAGTGACAAAAAATTATTTTAAAAACTTTCTTGCTATTTTTTTTTACGTAAAAGTGGATGCTTTCAGGTGAAATGCATAATGAAAAGATTATTTCATGCTATTTTCCACTTTTTATTTCTTTCCAATAAGTTTTTGCGGATGCATTCATACAAAAAACAAATCATTTGCAGGTTGTAATATGAAAGAAAAGTAAGTTGACATAACTTTCTTAAGGGTTTTCGTATTATAGATAAAAAAGAAGTTGCTAAATTTGAGTTAACCGGCGATTGCGCTGATTATATTACTATTTGTCAAAGAACATTTTATACAAGCAAAGTTTTGCTCTGCATAATTGTGGAAGACAATAAAGTTCATTTTTAAAGTGTTTTCCTGCCGGCTTATAGAAGAAAGATTAGGAGAAAGTAAAAAAATCACTTTTTTTTATTTGAATCGGAAAATTCTCTCGTTTCCCAAATAACTTAAGCTATATTTATCAAAACAGGAAAATTTTTTCCAATAGTATAATTGATAAAGTATTTAGAAATCTTAACCTTCTTTTTCCAAATTAACGAAAACAGAAAATGGTGCGGCAGGAAAGGAAAAATTTTCTTAAATTAAATTTTTTTTAAAAAGGTTTTTAACCGAAACTGAAAGAGAAATTTTCTTTCCCCTTCCGCTCCCAAAATGTCAGGCCCAGAGAGTCAACTGCCTAGAACTCGTTTATTTTCCTAGATGGAAATTCACATTTTTAGAAAATTGCACGGTTTGAGTCGTCGGTAAGTAGAAAAATTATCTTGAAAACAGAAAAGAAATGTCAGACTTCTTTCGGGACGGAAAATAAGCGGTTTTGCACATAAGGAAAATACACCCTGACGATCAGTGCTCGGATGGGCCTTACCTGTTGATAGTGGGTCGTCTGCGAATGATTCTCTTTGTAGTCTTCGCATTGATAACATGGGGGATGTTGGCCGGAAACGCGTTCGGATCCCGGGAACACAGAGAGAAAGACGAGGATAGCGCCTGCTCGGATCGCCGCCATTTTCATCTATAAATCATCTAAAAGTAAAGGAGAAAATATTTTTTTTTCATTTATTGGGGAACAACCTCGGGAAATTGGGAAAAACCGAGAATTTCTTCCGTTTAATCCCAGTAGAAAATACCAAACAGCCATTTTAAGCCCTCACCTGGAGGCTAAACGGGAAGAATAAATAATTCATCTTGTTCGGGAAAACCGTTCATATCTATTCGTATCTTCTGCTTCGATTGATTTACCTTTCGACGGCTTATCCTTCCGGTGGGGATCTTTCATGCTTTTAAGGTGGATTTTTCACTTCCTTGCACGATATTCCCGAATCGTCATCCAGGGAACGGAGGCAATTTCTTATTCACCCGACAATAATATTAAACAGTGTAAAAAAGTAGTGACGTCACTTTTAACAAAACGAAAGCAACATAGACCGAATATACAAGAATGAGTTTTAGAATAATAATTTTCATCAACATTGTAATTGTTATATTTATATTTTAAAGGGGCTTGTAATTATTATAGTTATATTTTAATGTCTGCTCGCCCGCTTAGAAATCCACAAGGACTCCCTCCTCTTCATACAGCGGCGGTCACTTTCCAATTTAATTTTTGCGATTCGTTGAATTATTTCGATGTATTTTCCATCGCGAGAATGATTTTTGTTTATTTATTAAAAAAGCATTAAGGCATTAAATTACCTTGACGAAAGCTCTGAAACGAAATCTGATATCAAAAACTATGTATAAATTGGACTTCTTCCAATATTTAACTGATATTAAATTATAATAAATAAGACAAATATGAAGTAACCCATTTTACGACCAAAAACGCGGATAATATTCGAATACAGTTAAATTTCAATTTCCTTTTTTTGGAAAATTTCAAAACAAAGGAATTTTATGAATTTTTTTATAGATTAGTTAGATTTTTAGATTTGCAAACATGCTTAATCTTAGGGATCAGGTGTAGTACGTTCCTTCATGTAAAATGTGAAATGTAAAGTATGTAATTAACGGTCACTCGACTGAATAGGGAAAATATATGATTCTTCGATTTAAAACTAAAATATGAACGAATTTCTGATAATTCTTTTTGCATAAAATGGTAAAAGTCGAAAAAGGCGTCATAATTTATATCATAATTCCAACTTTTTCGTTTTTTATCTTATAATGTATTGTAATTTTCAAAAATCTATGAATACTAATAAAACTAAAATATATAAATTTTATTTGCTAATAATATGAGAAGAATATATTTTTAAAAGGGATTATTATTAAACCGCTTTCAAAAGAGCCTTTTTCCTTAATAAGAAAAAAAAAGAATTCCTAGGAAGAATCTAAAACTACTATCATACTATCGAATAACCTTTTGCAACTAAAATTAACAAAGAAAATAAAAATTCATGTTCTTTTTAATTTTTTTATTTTGTTTATAAATGTTTTTATTTCTTATCATTTATTTTCACCAGAAAAAAAAGAAACTGATATTTTTTTACAACTGCAATATTTATGTATGAAATACTAAATTTATAAAAAAGAAAAGAAAAAAATTTTTTCGTGATTGTTTCTCCAACAATTTAATAAATTTAAAGGTATTTTGATTTCATATTTGTGAAAAATTTTGACCTATTAATGCTTTTTAATTCGTTACTTTAATATTTTTCATTATTTATACATAGGCTACTTTAATTTCATCATGCAAAAAATATTATTTATAATGTTTTTATAAATAATCTAGATTTGAAAGAATTGAAACATATTAATACATGTAATAAATATTTTAGCAACAAATTGCATCTTGAAAAAGTCACTATTAAGCGGACAATTATTTCATACATTTTGTGATATAAATATTTCAAATCTTTGTGTAAATCATTTCAGGTAATGTAAATGAAATGAGAAAATTGGATGAAAAAGAACAAATCGGAAAATTTGAGTTTGAACCGAACATTTCCTTAAAATAAGAAAAAAATTTATAGGAAAAAAAAGAATTTGTAGAAAAAGCATAATATCACAAAAACTTCTCTTTTTCTCATCCTAAAATATTTAACTTTTAATTTACCAGGAATATTGATGAGTTTTTTATTCTTGTTAAACAAATCGAGAAACGATTGAAATTAATTGGACATGAATGGTAGTTAAGTTTAGGGAAGCAATTCTGGATTGACAAGTTGTTTCTTGGCAAAGAAAATAAATCATCCAGAAGAAAATTTTGAATGTAAGCTTCTGTTGGCCAATGTACGGGTTCATTAAACGTCAATCATATCATGAATATCACATACAATAAATAGTGAAATGCCTTTATTCGGCCTTCGGATTTGACATAAACTTCCAGGATAAGCAGCGGAAGTTTGAATAGAAATATAATTATACAAAAATAGCTTACATAAACTTATCAGTATACGGTTTTAGTAATGAAACTTTAAGACTAAAGCATCATATAGGAGAATAATAATCAGGGAAAAAATTCTACAGTTTCTTAAGAAACGGGCAATGGTCATGACGATCCAACTAATGGACCCAAAATTATGGGAGTGGTTAAATCACGAAAGCGAGAGAAACCATTAGCAATTAGTCCCTGGATTAATGATTCACACAATTATTTGCGCGAAGAACATAAGGAAGATTTATTTTCTTCAGCATTATATGCTCGAAAATTTATTCTTCGGAGAAAGATTCGCCTCATTTGTAAATCAATTTTTCTAACTTAATCCCCTTTCATAAAAGAAGGAACTTAAACATAAAAATAATCTCCTTCAAAATTTTTTTGTGTTAAACAATATTTTAGTCAAAAATTTCAATTTCAGCAAACATCTTCGGTTGTTGAGGTTTTGACTCTTAAAGGTTTCCTCTATATAAACAAACTCAATGGTAAACTTCCAGGTAAACTTTTAAAAATTAAAAATTTAAACAATATTATACCTTTCTCGTGTGAAAAACGTATAAACTTAGATTGAAATACTAAAATAGCATCATTTATACCAATATGAATTTATTAAAGTAAAAAAATATAAAATAAAATTTTTTTTACATAATCCACTATTGCTGCATGACCTTCCCCGATCCATTTTCGCGTATATATAAATACGAAGAACAAACATCATTTCAATCAAACTAAGATGTTATCTGTAAAACTGATCCCAAAAAAAAGAACATGCTTAAAAATCACGCCTTTGGTACTTCCAAATTTTTGAAAATAAAACATCTCAAAATCCCTTAAAAGTTAAGAGATGAAAACCTGCAAATCTAACGAGAATGTGCTAAAGAAATGTTTTTTTGTTTCACGAAAAAAAGGACTGATTTTTTATTCATACGCTTTCAATGGTGGTTTATTCTACTCATACATTATCCAACGGGCAGTAAATTAAAAGAAAAGTATAAATTTATGATTGAACAAAAATTTTTTAAATAAACATAAAACAACAAGCTTGGATCATTTGCTTGCTTTTATCTCCCTTCTCAAAAGACAAAGAAAATTTCTATAAAAGTTTCTTAGTTTTCATGGGACCTCTTTCAACCCGAGATGCACTAACTATCCTCAATACTTGTTTCTGGAACATAAAAATCATTTTTTTTTACGCCAATATAAAAACTTTTTTTAATGAGGGAAATTTAAAAAGCAATTTTATGGAGTTTTGACTTGCATTTCGTTCGGGATCTGGAAAGTTTCATGTGAATATCAGACCTTGAAAAAGCACGCAAAATTCTTTAAAAGGGTAGAAAAAGACGACTAAAGCACACACCGTAAATAATCTGCCCACATAACGGGAAAAGCTAAACCAAACAAGAACAATGTTCAAAAATTTTTATCCACAGCTGGCTCCCCACAAATGCTTTGGTTTTGAAACCTTTTCACCATTGTCATAATCGTGTTCTTTAAATATCACACACGAATTTTTACCCTGAAAAATCATAACTGATAATTAACATTCCAAATTGTCTGTTACAAGTTTCAGACAAAACTAGGTCAGATTTTCTAAGAATTTTCTAAACTGAAAGAAAAAAATCTTTTACTACTTCAAGCCAGATTATTTTTATCTGGAACATCAGTGGCAGATAATGATTGCGGAGAAACAATCAAATTCAAATCTTTGTTTTAACCAGGAAAATGATAGAACTAGCAGATAAAATATGAAATACATCTGGAACTAGCAAAAAAAAAGTAACAGAAAAAATCCATTAAAGGAGGCGGAAGAGAAAATAATACATGTTTACGTAGAATTTGGTTCCTTGTGCCATTACAACTTTTGTTTATTTTCCTAGTAATTACGGTAGCAGAATCTTCCTCCTTAACCCCTAACACTAGGAATGAGTTTCAGTTGTAGGAGAAACATCTTCCTACTCACGAAAAAGATATAGGAAAGATAAGGAGAGTAATCTTTAGGATTTTTTTCCCTTTCTCCGTAGCTGAAATTAATTATTTCGTTTTGGAGGACTATCGGAAAGCTATTGGCCGAATTTCATGAAAATATTAAACTTAGACAGTAAAAATTTGCAAAAACTGCTTTTCGGGAGACAGTTCTGGAAAAGGATACAGGAAAGACTCATGAATGGAAAGACATGCAGGATTGTTCCTGCTTTCTAAAATCCCGAATTGGCACGCAATCGGGTTCTTCTGCCAAGAACCTTTCCCCGCTTCCGCTTAATTAATTTTCACAAATTCTTTAAGTCCTGATACCGAACGATCGACAATTTTCCCCTCTTTTTCGCTGCCAACCTATGATTAAACAAGATGGAATATGAATTTTTCCATTTAAAATCGTCATGGCTAATTCCATTTTCCCGAGAACAAGTTTGATGTTTCATGAGAATTTTGAATGCAGAAGGTATCCGAATGTCAAATATGACACGTAAACATTTTATTAAAAAGAAGAATCCTAAACGAGAGCAAATTTTGCTAGAAAATTGAATGCCGATTTTCGTTATATCCTATCCCCAGTTTAACCGTCGATTTCTGTAGCTCTTGTTCTCATGGGAAAGTTTTGTTAGTTTTGTTTCCATGAAGTTTTTTCTCCTGCGCCTAATTCGAGTTACTTTTTCTCTACATCCCTGGAATTACTTCATCCAAACAGTGTAGCGGTTGAAAGAAGAACGTGACTCATAAGTAAGAAAACCGGTGACGAATTTCGCTGATGGAAAAGCTTTAAGCCAGAAGAAAATTGCCCTTTTGAAATCGAATTTGTCTGTTTGACCGATGAAGCTTAACCAAAAGTTCTTTTGATTAGAAATATTGACTGTTTCGTGCACAAAGGCCAAAATTACTTAATATCCCAGTGACTGGCTCTAATTTTTTAGATATGAACTAAGATCTAGAGCACTTCATGGACAGTCTTCTGAGATTGTGAGACAGTTTCGTTATTAAATTGAGAGAGAAAAAAAATCCAGGAACTGAGTTTTTGATAATGGCTGGTTAGCCCAAAAATTTGTCGCAAATAACTAAATGTCTCAGATTTTAAAATGCAGTAACATAAACAAAACCAGAATGCTTCTAAAGCTTTTCATTCCAAGCAACATTTAAATGCTTGAACTGTTGGAATAAGAGTTGCTTGGGTCTCCAAAAGTGGCTGCTTTCAAGACATGCGAAAGGGCGGATTTTTTTCATAAAATTTTCATTTCCGAAAGCGAAACATTCACTTCGTTTTTTTTAACGTTTTCTTTCAAATAAATATTTAAAATTTTCATAATCCGCTGCATTCTTGAAGCGGCAAAGGAGTTTGTGACTGTATAAGGAAACCAAAAGGATGATTTTGCGATACGGTAAATGAAATGAAGTTTGCGCCAAAACATGATTTTTTCTATTCAACAATGACCAGTACTTACGATGCCGCCGACTCTGGACTAAGCGCCCTTATTTATACCACGATTTCTATATTTTTGGTTACATTATTGCTACTGAAAATTTTTGACCATTCTTCAGCGTTCTACATTATTGATCGTTCCATATATGAAAAAGAGCTTTCCTCCCGCCATCAGATTAGGTATTTTCATTCAAAACACGAAAACATGATCTCCGTTCTTTTTTTTCTCAATTCTATTATCTAAGAATAGACAACCAAAATGGTCATATTATCCGATCTTCATTTGATCCAGTCTACAGAAATATTCATAGAAATATCATCTAAATTCCAATTTATCGTTCAGCGAAATACAAATCACTAATCTCATAAAACAGAATTGAGAAATGAAATTCGGCTAAACATTAAAAGTTCTATCAATACACATTTACTTTATTTAAATTTATCATTTGTTTTGAATAAATATAATGCAATTATTTTTGCGTTGATGCAAGGACAATGGGATTTGTTAAAATTTTTATTTTCCCAATATTTTACAGAATATCCCGCAACAATGAATGAGATGTAATGAAATGAATATATTTTTTTCTGCTTCATTAATTAAATATTTAAACACGGTACAATTAGTTTGGACCAACAACAATTTTAATTAGGATTATCGAAGATCCGTGGTGAATGCGGGAAAAGAACAAAGAGGAAATTCAAATTTTTGGGATTAAACGAAAGAAATTAAAAGTTCACGAATGTGAGCAGAAATTCTGGCAAATTTGTTTCGAATCGATCGCAAATTATTGTTAAAAATGTTAGGAAAAATTCTGCGGGATTTAGAGAAATACAATAAATTTTACATGTCACTGCCTATGATAAAACTTAAAGAAATCAAAAAATATCAGAATGCTTAATGATTCTATAAATAAATATGTCAGGAAGCTCAGGATGTTGACGTATGGTCCAAAAAGATACGAAGATTTGATATTTAAAAGGCTATATTTATTGATATTATATCTTGCTTTGACGCTGTGTGAAATCGATGATGGACTTATCTTGATTTGGGAGTGAAAAGAGAACGAGTAACCCAGTTCTTCTTAAAAAAAAATTCCTTTTTTTGCTCAGCTGCGGAGGATTTCACGAAGCTGATGGTGAAAGATTTATCAAATCTCAGGGAATGCATTACGACAAGAAACGAAGAAAAAATTTCGTGTTTTTCAAAGTTAATTTTAACTGCAAACCCGGACTGCTTCACCTAAGAGCAATATTTAGGTGATTTCCCGTGTGGGAAGGTTGAGTATAACTTTGTCATCAACCTTTTTTGCTTTTTCGTCAGATTTATTGAATATATAGGTCTAAGACATAAAATAATAATACATGAGAAGGTCACTGAAGTGAAAAAAGCTCCGTATTTGAATCAAAACCGCATTATGCAAAAGGGGACGTGAATTTATGTCCTCAATGTGTTTTGCTTTTCACTTCGTGAATTTTCACACTATCCCTTTTGCATCTTCAATCCAAGTTTCTCGTCTAATGACCCGTAAACATCTGTTGGTTCCTGGGAAGGAAAAATTGCAAGGCAGCAGAATTTTTGGAAAATGGGATTATTCCAGATATTATTTCCGTGCACCTTTATTAATTGAAAACCCTCCCTTTCTCTTTTCTTAATTTATCTACTCTATCACCATAAAAAAAGTTAATTCTGCAACAGAAAAAATTTAATTTTCATAATTAATTTTTTTACCATTAATTATTTTTTTAATTTTAAATATAATTAAAATCTAATTAATTGATTCATTTAAGTTTCCGGTAGCCTCATTTCTAACTGAAACCTCCCGGATCTCATTATTTCTTGCCAAAATATTCTTAACCGACCCCAGTCTAAAAAAAGAATCTATTAATTACAAGATTCGTTCAAAGAATTTTGGATTTTCTAAAGGATACGGTATAAGGCAAAAATGAGGATCGAAAAGCGCCTCAGAATATTTTAAATAAAATTTTTAACCATTTTCTTTTTATACACTGAAAAACTCTTAAAATTTTCCTTATTTTCCCAACTTTTTTAAACTGGGAAAATCTTAAAAAGGATTAAGTTAACGGCATAAATATTTCAATTTTTTATTAAAAAAAAATAACATGAATCATTTAAAAGGTTTTCCAAGAGCTGAAGAGGCCCCCGGTTAATTCACAGAAAAAGGATTTTAGGAGGCAACAGCAGGAGGAAATTCCGGGTTTGATGAAAATAGATCTGGGCTCAATACTTTTTACATTGCACAGAAATGGATTTATTTTTTTCATAAAATAAAATGTATATTAATACTTCCGAAAATGATCGATGCCCGATTTTATTGCTCGATGTCCATTTCTATACAAGAGAGTGACACTCTTATATAGAAATGTTTATAATTCAATATTTAAATTATACAAAAGTAAATAGAAAAAATAGGATTGTTCTTTTAGTAAATTATGTTGCTTCCCAGCATTAAATTTATCGAGTAAATATTTATATTACAAAATGTTTTGTTATATAAACAGATATGATGAAATTAGTCAATAGTAATAAGTTCTAAAAGCTGAATACTCAGTGTCAGTAAATGATTGAGCTTTATCAATTTTTAAACATGCTGTGCTTGATATTAATGAAATTAATGAAAAACTACTGTAATCGAATCTCACCGTCTGTTAGAGAAATAATCTACAAGAGCTTAAGCACTATAATATGAGATTCCCAATGCCGTCTAAACAGGATCTGGGCCTTGTCATGGCGAAGGAAGATAGAGATAGTGAATGCTGGCTTTCCCACGGTCTTCGGTATCATGTGGTTAGACTAATCCGACAAAGTGTGATTTCTGCGGCGGATCCAACAATTCAGTTTTCGTAGTCTTAAAGAGACCTCGACTCGCTTTTATTTTCTCAGTTGATTTTTTTGATATGTATTAAGCGGAAAACGACCTCCAATGCATCATTGATTTCAAACAAAATTCTCATTACTCTGATAAGAAAAAAGTCATCACTGACGGCTATGGTTTGAGCAGGGCAGTTCTTCCTCAAGGTAGAACAATTTACAGTGTATCGATGCCATCTAAGGAATCACCGCATTGGGTGATATTTATTTGCTTCAGGTAAGAGGCGATTGGTAATTTAACGTAACCTGTCGAGAATTGAAAATTATGTGAAAATAAATCGCTAATACGAAAATCAGAGTTTCGATACAGGAGAAAACTAGAAGTTATAAAAACAAGGGAAACGGAATCGTGTTTCATGAAAAGATCAGATCTTGACACTCTATCCATATAGATTTTTTTGAAATTTAATTTCAGTCCCAAGAAAACATTTTACTTTCTATTTCATATTTTTTGTGCGCCCAAGAAAAAGCAGACAGTATGTTCGTTTATATAATTTGTAGTGAGTTTTTCATTTTCATTTTGATTTATTCAGCAATCTCCGAGCATCAAAATTGGATCATCTTTAATGATATCAAACAAGCTCGAGGATTAAATAAATTTCAAGTGATCCAAAATTAGATCACTTTTTAAAGAACAGAAAGTGGCGAAGAAATGATAAAAGGTAATATTTGCTAAGAGAATATTCCGGTATCGGATGAAGATAATTTAGAAGACGAAAACAAAGATTAAAGGGATTTTGGAGAGTTTTATTAAATATATAATGTAGAACACGTAATATCGGATTGATCCCAGACGAACGGTTTGCTCTCTGCTTGGTTGGAATGAAAAATACGTCATTTTGAGATCCATAATATAATAAATTTCGGTGTTATGAATACACCAAAATATCTCAATTTTCATGTTAACTGAAGCAGAAGGTATAGGAGTAAATACGGAATTGTGTTTGACAAGAAAATAAGACATTATTAATTTATTTTATAAAATGTAACTATTACTAAATTTTATGTCATCATTAAAACAAACTTCATGAAGATGGCATAATAATTACACGACTAGTTCATATATTTCATATAAAATAACCATTGAAAGAAGTTAGGTAACAAATAAAGCGTCACTAAGACAGATAATTATTTGGTGCAATAGTTAGACTAATTGGCACATTTTTAAAATGTAAGACATTAAATAAGATTAGTTGCAGAAAGATAGTTAAAATATTAGGAGAAAATGATCGAGAGTCTATTACTGAAGAAAATATTTATTAAAGGTATTTTTGTCTTAATTTTTTCATCAAAGGAATCCGCTAACAATAGCAAAAATTCAAGCAAAGAAAATATCAGTTTTCTAAGGGTTCTAGAGAAAATCTAAACTTTCTGCGACGAAACCAATTGTGGAAAAGATTTATATAAAATATCTTGTTGCTAATGCAAATGCATGATTTCTAAATTAATAAAAGTTTATTTACATATGAATAAATGTGCGAGATCTTTAGATTATGAAAAGAAATTATTTATTGTACACTTAAAAGAATGAAAGTTTCGATCCTACAGAGGTTAGATGACTTAGATTAAAGATTGGTATTTTCCTTGGAATTGATGTTTTAATTAAGATACCCATGGTGACCAGATCCCGGAAGCACTTATTACATGAATTAGACAAAAGAAAAGCCCTAAAGGAACCTTAAACCTTTTAAAATTCACAAGAGAAAACGGGCGATGATCCCGAAGGACTGAGTATTATTCCACTTCAAATTAAACAAACTAAATTCCAGAGCTGCGATCGAAAGTTTGTCCTGGAGGCCTTTAAAGTCGGAAAGGAAGCAAGGGAGGGAAAATGGCATTACGGAAATTGGCTTTCTCGAGAAAAGGCTCCTTTCGAAAATTCACGACGAGATTACGACAAACAAGTGAACTTTATCATTAACAAATCTTCCCGATTAAATCTGGAGGACAGCGGCATTTAAGGAAGACGCTCCAAAAGGTTTTGATTCCAGAACAAAAAGGTTCGAAACAGAATTTGTATTTTGAATTAGAGTATATGTAATTGCTGCCCATCGAGATTCAGCCCGGAGAGTAACAAAACCTAACAATGAAAAAGTTCAAAAAACAATATTTTTTAATCTCATCTGAGTTTCTTTCTTTTGTCAGTTACTTTGTTTTTCCCGCATTAGTGAGCTTCAATGAAGTAAAACGATAAGTAAAAACGCATTTTTCTTGGTTTTTTGCGCAAAGTCACTCCCCGTATCGGGCGGAAATTATTAAAATCCGATCCCACTCCCTTTCTCCTTTTTGCAAATCTTTAAATTTGAACGTGGAAATAACAAAAATATTTTTAATTTAATGTATATTTGACTAAACAAATCTTTCACGAAATCTGGGAGTTTTATTAGAAGACAGAGCTAAGGGAAAGAAAAATTTTCACTGCATTTGTAAACTCAACATATCCTAAATGAACATGGAATTTTTCTCTCCGCTTTCGATATTTTTGAACGCCATTCTGCCTTTAACCATCCCATATCATTGTTGATCGATTTTACACCAAACTGCAAGTGATTTATATTTATATATTATATATATCTATGTATTAACTTTTTAAAATAAATATTAATTTGTCAGCGAATCCTTCAGATTGTATATCCACTTATAAAATCATTTAAAAATAATCGATAAGGTACATCATTATTCGTTGTTAATTATTAAAAAATAATTTTAATATGAAGAAAATTTACATTATATATAAAAAAAAATTTGCTGAACTCTGTTTTCCGATTAATTCACAGAGAAGTATATTGACCTACATTATGTAAAGTATAATTTAACCTCACAAATCATAGGGAGTCGTTATTAGCCATATTGAGAGAACATAAGTTTACTCCCATATTATTTATGTGTGAATATTATTGAAGACTATATACATTGGGGCATCAAATAAAGTAGCCGTCTCCGAAATTTTATTTGTAATCTTTGATTAACAATGGATTGCAAACGAAAGGACAGTCTTTTTTTTTAGAGCAAAAGACATATCTTCAAGGAGCCCTCCAGAAAATCGATCACTCAAGTTAACTAATTTTGACATCTTCAAAAAGCAAAAAAGACGATAGAAGAGAGATTCCAAAAATTGGAAAGTAAGGAATAAAAATAAACCAAAAAAGAACTGAAAATGTCAATTTTAAAAGTGGTAGGAAAAGAAATAAACTTATTGCGGCGACGACTAATTTAACCTGAAAAAAGAATTCGGGTGTTCCCCAATTCTTGACTAAGAATTAATCTCGCTGTAGAGTGAAAATTCCACTTCAAGACTGATAAGATTTGAGGTCCTTTAGGAGCAAGCGATTAGGGCAAGTAATTGATGACAGCCAAAAGAGTTCTTGAAAACCCAGTTCAGTTAAATTAATTCTGTCAATGGCGCTGTACAATAAGATGAGGCATCTGAGTTATGATGAAGTAGATGAGCCTTTTTATATGTACTTTTTTACTCTTTTGTCTTCCTACCCGGCATTTCTCAAAAATAAATCCAATCTCTTAATAGGCATTTCATCAACTCTAGTGATAGATTTCTTTCCTCTCGTTGAAACTGATTTTAACGTTAGAATTGATAGTGTATCCGTCTGTGACTGCATCGAAATCAATGTAAGTTCCATTGTGCTGATTTTCGGTAATGAAATCTCTATGATGAAATTAACACTTTGCCACTTTAGCTACGAAAAAAAATCACATCCTATCTATAAATTAAAATCCTATTTATCCAAGACAAAGATTTTGGATGTTAGCAAGCAGAACGGATACACGAGAAGATTTTTTTGACCGGAAAACAAAGGGAACATTTCGGAGGCTATTCTCAGCCTAAGCGCAAGGTGCTTGATGTTGATATTTCGACCTCTGTTTCAACCTAAAAATTTTTGAATATTTAAAAACGAGTCACCGGAAAGTGTATTTAGTTGATACTACGAATCAGGCACGAAAAGCATTAGATAAGAGAAGATAAGACTGTTAAATGCCCAGGATAATAAAACGAAACATAAAATATGACACTTCGGTAAATATAACAGTATTTCCACATTTATACTGTGGATAAATTTGTGTTTTCTTATTTTCTTTGCTGTTATTTAGAAAAATCTTTACCTTCTGCTTATTTTTAAAAAATATAAATGAAATGTCAAAATATTTAATATTGAAATTTTAATATTTTTTCATTTACAATCTAGATCGCATTAAATATTTTTTCAGTTTCAGTTAAAATTTGGCAATTCGACTGTTATTTAATGTAATTAATTATTGATATGAAATTTCTATAATTAAATCAGAAACCATTTAAAAACGAAAAATTTTAATCTTTGCAAACGAATCTTTAGATTTTCTATTTTTTTCGTAAGGTTGCATATTTTTTTAAAATTATTAAAGATGTTTCGGACAAATCAAGATTCTGTTCTCACCGTACAAAAAAACTTGTCCTTATGTGAAAATTTTCCTCTAAGTCTAGTCTCGTTCAATTTTGTATCCAAAATTCGGTGTGTCACAATTTCAATTCTGTAGAAAAAAAACTTTTGCAACGGATAAAGTAAAATTTTGATCTAAAATTTGTCCAGCTACAGGAACAAAAAGTTAGAAAAAATTTCAGTTGATACAAAGACTAGGCAAGAAGTCCTCGGAAATCTTTAGATGAACAAACATATAGCATCCGATCTTCGGTATCTGCCGCGGCTTTGTCGTGAAAAAATTTAACGCTTTCGATATTTTCATGACAACGATTCCTGACAAATTTTCCGAGAAGAATCTGTTTCAAGTGGTAACTTGAAACAAATCGTTCATGGGAGGTATCAAAGTCATCGATAACTTCCTTGTTTTTTTTAACTTAATCTTTTTCAGATTTATCTATTCTTCTTTTAAATTTTTTCATTCTCATTTCGCGAGCTCCGATAAATTTCCACGTCATCCTCCTGAAAAAAACAACTTTTTATTTATAAAATATTGCGGCATACATGTAAATAAATATAACATTTAACAAAAAGATATAAAATGAATCTCTGAAACCTAAAAAATATTCTTCGTCGATATACAAAATGATATAACCAAATAAAATATCGTCGAAGATGCAAAGTCGCGAAAACTGCCTCAACAGAAAAACATTACTAAAATAAAAGGCTACTGGAAGATGTAATAATATAAAATACTGCCAAGTGGAATGTCTGCAGTAAGCAGCAATTTTTTCGATACTGCACTGAACAAAGAATTAAGTATTAGCTAATGCCGATGAAAAGTGGACTGATTAGAAAAATGCAGGATCAACATAAGACAAAAAAATTCATGAAAGAGATTCCAAAGAAATGCAGCGGCGCTGAAAGGTAAGGTAATAACAGGGGAAATAAATTTTATGTCGACGAAAAGAAATCTGCCTTTTTCATGGGAACTAGTTAACGGAAAGAAATGGCGGAGGAAATAAAGGCCAAAAATGCATTTGCCTAATAAGGAATTCGTATGTAAATATTAAAAATTATTCACCCTGAAAAGGTACATTTGTTATTAATTATCCGTGAAAACGTAAAGACGATGAAAGGATGAGTTATCAGGGAAATAGATTCTTCTCAGTAAGCTAATCCTCGATGAATAACATATTGGAAAACCTTAACTTACCGCAGGAAAAGCTCCTTTTGTATCAGCGTTACTTTCAACTGAACGGATTGCCCTTCTTTCGTGGCATTCCGCACGCGATTCCAGTCATGATAAATAAGACAGAAAAGGATCCTGCGATGTCTACTTAATCACATGAAAAAGATATCTCGTACCTTTCGAAAAATCAAAAACAAAATGCTTCTAATTTGATATGATCTTGCAACCGTTTCAAATTATATTCCTTTTGTTATTGATGGACAAAACGAGAGATAATTAAAAAAAAGATTAGTGAGCGCGTAACATTTTTTTTCCACAGTTGGGACAATTTTTGCGATTTCCTGCAGATTCTTCCATGTATTGATAGGTACCCATCATCGTTTATTAAAAAATATGAATGTTCTTCGTCCCTCCTGTTGTCGCCACTATCCTTCTCCAATATAAACCTTACACACTTCCTTTTCCCTATTCCGAAGAGCAATTTTTTTTTATTTTTAAAATCATCATGTACTCATCTGATTTTCTCCATAGTCACAACTATTTCTATGACTCCGTCCCAAACTGTAAAACTATTCAAACGAGACATTAATCTGTCTCTTCTTCAAGAAATAGATAATCAGCAACATTCGTTTTTTTATCGAAGATTTGTCCCATCATCTTTGATTTCACTTTCTTGTGTGAATTCCAGCATTTTAATTCTAGACTTTTTTATATATATGCCGGTATTTCATTTAAATGTAATAAATTTAGCTTTTCACGAATTAATTCAGACTGATGAACTAACTTATCGAGTGATATTATCCATGTTTATCCGCCATTTTATAATACCGAAACAGAGTGTTAGCAACCTTTGCTTTATTCTGTTTGTACAATTCTACCAGAGATTTTAATTCATTTTATACACCCAGTCGAAGTTTCTCCACTATATGTTCCATGTTGAATAAGTCGAAGAATTATGACAGATTCTGTATTTCATCAACCATATATACATTCTCGAATATTTCTTTTTCCAGAGAAGAGTTCGTTCATCATCATGCACATTTGATTTAATTAAATCTTTGCCATCAATCTTATTGCTTCCTATTAAATATACTTCTTTAAGATTTTTTATGCTCGCACTATTGTTGACATTTAGTGTAAAATCGATTAATATAATAATTAAATAATACGACATGAACCAATTTAAACAATCACGAGCTGCATCTCTACAAACATCAGCAATTAATAAATATAAATAATTCTCAATTCAGTAGTATTCGATATATGTTAATATTAATGACGTGCGAATAAAAAGCAATTCTTTTATCGGCTAATACCACTCGGAGTCAACTAATGACACGTTTACTTTAATTATCTGCCAGTATAGTAAAGAAATTTTCCTCAATGTTTTCAAATGGTGGACAAAACCTCCGTTTATTAATCGTTTTGTTATTAATATTGCCAAATACCAGCATAAATTAATATTTGGTCTTCACTTTTGTTGTAAATTCCGAATTTATTCAAAAAATTTTTAGTGATTTTCAATTATTCAGCAACAGAATGAGATTAGTTTTTAAAAGAATAGGACTTGTTTTCTTCTACTACAAATGTAAGGATTTTAACTTTAAATGTTTGTGGTATTATTATCCGAGTGCAGTAAGGTACCTTTGATTTTTGATTTTATAATATTAAGGATAAGTCAGGAATCCTGAAACAGGAGAAGAAATAATTTGAAAAGAAAAATGCCAAGAAGAAAATTCGCATGGCTGAAAAAAATCTGAAAAAGGTTTTCTGGGAACAGCAGAAACCAACTCCAGAATATTGTGATTAATTCAGATAAATTGAGAAGGCGCGTGGAAAGTTGGTTAGAGAAATCTTCATCTGAAAAAGAGCTGAAAGCCTTGGGAAAACTACTTTATTATGAAATTGAATGGGGCGGATAGGTAACGAAAAACGACAGCAGTGGTTGAGGGGAAGTATTGGAAAAATGCCGTCATGACGGAAACGACTTCGAAACCTTTTTGATAACGTCGATTAAAAGAAACAATTGCTGCTGAATTTCTTTTTGAAATTGGGGATGAAAAGTATTCTTCGGTGACGAATTTTCTCGCTTTGTGCTTTTCGATCTCGATATTTGACCAAAGGAGTGACGTTTCCTTGACTGAAAAAGAAATCCGAGATAGGGAATCACAAAAAAATGGGATTTGAGTATGAAACCATGAAGACTACACAAAAGAAGACTTCGGAACAACTCTATCGAGACAAAAAAAGCATCCAAATAGATTGCATTGCACCTAGTTACTAAAGTAATTATGAATAACTGTTACGAAAAAGTGAAACTCGAATCTCTCTTAGAGCCACGATCACTGAAAAATAGAATTTTATGATTGGTGATTTTTACCGATGAAAAGCAAAATGAAAAATATTTTTTATCAAAGGGGAAAGAATAGAAAATTGTGGCACTTTTTAAAAAATTATTTTCAGCAACAAAAGATTTAATTATCGAATTTTAAGAATAGAACGAAACTCTCATTTGATAAATGTCTATCGCAACCCTGCTTAACAGCTCATTCCATCTGTTTGCCTATCTTTAACTTTTGAACCAGGTTTTATAAGACTTAACTCTTATGATGCTAAGGCGATTTGACTTCAGGTAAAAAAAATGCATGTTGTGTTATTACCTAATCACAAATCAAATTCAGCTTTAACTTGAATTCTTTCGACAAATCAATATCTTAGTTAAATTTTTACAAGAATAAAATTGTTTATGTCTGTACTGAAAAATGTTGGAAAGCTTGTTTATAAAATTTGCAGGTTCTAATGAATACGGCTATTTGCCACTGCAATTCCCTAAGGCCTTATCTGAATAGCCATGAAAGGTTACTGCACAAGCTACGGTTCGAAAACGAAACTTCTAATACATTAGGAGGCTTCTAATATATTAGGATTAATTATATAAAATGAATAAAAATTTCGATTTTAAGATTATCAACGGAAATGATTCTTATTCTTCGGCTACAGTCAACAATTTTCGAACTATTCATTATGCACTTGAAGCATGTTTGGTAAATCCAACATTGTGCCTTTTATATGGACTTTTTTGGCGACGAATCCGAATAGAAAGAGAATCAGTTATGGCGAGGGACCAAGAAGCAAATTCCGCGATCCTTAACAAACCTTCCGCAGTTCCAATCGCTTTTCATACAAAGGGTTCGAGGTCGAATTCATTCAAACATCTGATTCCCTCTCGATTTATGGACATATAAAAAGCCTTTCCTTGCTCTTTGCCTATTTTCATTATTATCCTTTTATTTAATAAAATCTTCTGATTACATTATATATCAGTGGTTTCGGAAAACGCTGCCAAAGAAATTTCCTATGCTGAAAAGGTGAAAAGCATTGTCGCATGTTCAAAAGATTCGATTAGTCTTCGTTTGACGTCACAGAGCAAAAAAATCGAGAATTAAAATCTAGGTTTTACCCGCTAGAATACTAATAACATTCGAAATTTCCTCATTTAATTTTCTTTCTTTTGGTACCAAGTTTTAAATCTTGAATTATGTTTACGGGACAATCATCGATTACACGACATACAGAATCGCGAGTTCAACAGGTGCCAGAATCAAATTTATCTCGATAAAGCAATGGCAAGTGTTCAAGAAAAATTTATTTTTATTGTTTCCATGGCAATTACAACGGGTAAAAAGCTCTTACTTAGCAGCCTGCCTAGGAAGCAAGAGGGATAATTCTGCATGACGAAGCCATGCTCTGTGGTCAAGGACGTCTGCAGAATGATGTCATGTCATCAGTATATGATGAAGGAGCTCCAGAATGGACAGAAATCCGTAAGGAAACATAGACCGGAGCTCGGTCTGTGTTCAAGAATGTTTCCACCGAAGAGGAGCTTCAGTCTGTTCGATTCCGAGCTTTAGTCATGCGATGATCGGGCCACGTAAATGTCCAGAGATTTCCTCTCAAAAAGAAAAAGGATTTGTGATCCCCACGTCTTTCACGCACATTCGACTGGACTTATCAGATCATGAAAAAAAAGAAGGGATGAAACACTTTACTGGGCTAAAAAAAAATCAGCTATTAAAAGTATCCTGGCAGCCAGTCAATAATGCGAAAATTATTTTCTACGAGCGAAATTATTTCTGAAGTTGTGCCCTTCTTATTTTCGCATAAAAGCCATTGTTTCCGTTTAAAAGGAATTGAGAAACGACAAAAAAAAAGGATAAAGGCGGTCGCTTCTTTTATTATACTGTTTCCGTTAATGGTAGAGAGTAGGAGAACTGAAAAGATTCGTAATATTAAAAAAAGAGATGAATTAGGTAATAATTGGATTATTTTAAGAAAATCAAATTTTTAAAAAAATTAGACAAAAGTCTTGAATATTCTATAAAACTTTCATCATTCTTGTATTTTCTAGGTTTTCATTTTAGCCATACAAAAACCAACGATTATCTGACTAAAAAAAAAATGAAACCCAGATGGGTTTAATGGAAAATATCTGCCTCGTATTAGTTTTACAACAGCTTTCATACTCCTTCAGAATACACCTCGGACAATATTCTTTTATCATCCACATGCACGGTTCAATTTCGTTCCACAATAATATCCTTCATGGGATCCTTTTTTCTGAATCGTACCTTCTCCACAACAGATTATGGTGAAAATTAAAACCGGAAAAGAAGCGGAAAGAACAAAGTAAAAATGAGGTGTGCAGAAGCTTAAATCAAGTTGAATTCACTCAAGAGGAACTGGTTTCCAGGAGTTTATGGATTTTTGGTCCTAAAAAAGTCATGAATAAAAGAATTCCATTCTTTTTTCCACTCCCGGAATATGTGGAGACCGTGACGCTGTTTTAAATGATCCTTCGCTCTGAAAAGTTGCTTTAAGAGATAATATACTGTTTTGAAACTGTTGGTTGCAGTGTTCTGCATTTGTGATTTTGAGAAACGTATCTAATTTTTTTGAAAATAACGCAACATCTAAATTGAATTTTTCACTAGTCGAGGATGGTGACAGCTACATGAATTCTCCAATTTCTACTTGCATTATTGGATGAGAGCGAAACGGAACGGATTTCTCCTACCAAATGAAGTCTTCTAATCCGATATTTTACAACTTTTTTCGGCAATTATAATTTTAGGCAACTTCCTCGTCCATTTGCTTTATTCCCAACACAACGTTTTAAATACCCGATCTCGGTAATTTACTTGACATTTTGTGCGACGTGAATGTTTGAAGAATCAAACAGTTTACCTTCCGACATAACTTTTTTCTTTTTTCTCGTCATTGGGTCATTTGTTCCGGTAATTGATTTTCCCCGCTTGCCCTCTTCTCGATGCTTTTAATCTCTAAAATTCTAGGAAACAAGGAAAGACAAAAAATATATTTGTACGGTTAAACCGACGCATTTATCGAGCAGCACCTCAGATTTTTTGAAAATCGGCTAAACAAAAAAACAGAAAAAGGGCTGAAGGACCTTCAAAGGACAATTTCTTGATGCCCATAGATTTTGCAAAACAGTGTGTAATATATGAATCCTCACTTAAACCTAACGCCTCCCCCTTATTTTCACGAATCTTCGTCGCGAATTAAAAAATTTCGGACAATAATTCACCTAAGTCTCATTCGATTAAACAAAAAAGCTCCCTTTCAACAATATGCGAAATATAGAGTACTTCGTATTCAAATTTACTTCTTTTAAAATATATTTTCTAAAGGTTTGCATATAAATTAATCGAACTTTCAGTATCAGGAATTTTTTTAAACCTTTTACACTTCTCGTCCGTCTGTGAGTGCCTCTGAGAAGCGGGTCAAGTACAACCTATACTTCCCTTTTACGAACCTTGCACATGGGAGAAAAAAAGAGAGATACATTCGGTCATAATCGATGTTAAATCGAAAAAAAATCACGGTTTAGTCGGTTTGAAACTTAAATACGACCATCTTTATAAATCCAATTCATCCATAATCTTGTCTATACGCTATCCAATCAATGCCATATGGAATTTATGACCAGAAATCACGCGAAAAAATCAAGAGGAACAATTTAGACGAATGAAAAAGAAATATTTTGCAATTGTAACTTGTTAAAAACAATTAATTATTTATGTATGATATTAAGAAGTGTTTTTGTATGAGGCATGAAGAAAACTTATGCACTATCAATTGTTGAAACTTCAGCTATTACTCTTGATTTCTCACTCCAAATGAGAAACAACTATATCTGATAAAGACGAGAGCTTCTTTCAGCTTTAACTATCCTTACCCAGGTAAACATTTCTGGTTATAACATTAATCCAGTTTAGATTACAATGCTTAGTGTTATATCCGGAATGATTTTCCATCTTACACATAATTCCGTGTTATAATAAAATTCTTTTATTTGTAATAACGATGGAGTAAATAAAGCCCAAATAAGCTTCTGAAATTTCATGTTCAGATTCAGTCTAATCCATAATGTAGAAAACCGCATATTTCTTTCGATTATGTTTTAAAGCCGTTTAATTTGGTGAAGCTACCAAAATGATGGGATAATCAATCAACAGACGGAAGATAAAATTATTATAAGAATTGGTCTAAGATAATAAGTAATTTTGTTACTTCAAGATAAAGGAAAGTCATCCTTTCTAATTAATTTTATTGCATGTGCATGTATTGGACGTGATATATGTTTTCTGTAATAACACTGAATTATTTTATTAGTATCGATTCGAGGCGGCAGCTAAAATCGTAATACAAATCAATTTTGTCGTGGATGGATTCCATATCACTCGGAAAAGAAAGCGCCTAGTTTCTGCGTATAGGAAGAGCCAGATGTATTGGATGAAATTCAGAAACAGATTCTCCTTTTCGTTCCCTCAATTACGACTATTAAGTGACTTTTCATTAAAAATTTTTCGCATAGTTTCCATTCATCCCAAGTTAGGGAGTTGCTGCATCAAATGCCTGCATCTTCGAGAACATTAAGATTTCACTTGATTGGGCAAAGGATAAAATTTTGTCTTCAGTTAAATTTCATACGGAAACGTGAGTCACACCACGATATTGTTTTTCGAAAAAAGAAAAGAAGGAATCAGGGAGAGGTAGAAAAAGCGGATGGCAGGAAACGGAAATGGAAAGAAAAGAATATCCGATGGAAGAAAGGGGCAGAAGTCGCAAAGGCCGCCGAAGAAATAAGTCCAAGCATCTAAAAACCGACGATCCCACAATGTCGAACTGAATTCTTTTCCCTCCACGGAATAAAGAATCCTTCCAAACTCTTTCAAATCCAGTCATCATATTTTCGCCTTCAGTGTCAGATTATCATTGGGTTTTATTTTTAACGCCACTTTTTTGAGTTTTTTCCGACAATCTAATCGCACAAAATATATTTTCAGCGAAATCGGCATTTTTATTTCCTTCCAAATTTTAGTTTAATAAAACAATTGGGGTAAAATTTTATATTCCGTTTTATTTCTAACATACATAATAGTTGATACAATTGCCCGGAAACTGGTATTTGTAAAATGAATTAGGACTTGCTTATTTCAGTTTCTTTTTTAGTTAAATGTAATTAAAGACATGAAAAATTAATGCTTAGTAATATATATGTGTAAACAACAAAAAATAATCACTTTTTTAAAAATTAAATACCACAGAAGATTTTAGCATATTTTTGCTGTTGTCCATATCATTATCATTTTTTGGAAAATCCTTTTTTTTCTTGCATTGGTCTTTTAATCAAGGTTGTTTAAGGTTCAAAAAAGCTCATGATAAAGCTGTCAGTAAAAAAAAAGGTTGCCGTAATTGATTTGTGCTCGACGGCATTAAGCATTAATTTTCTTCTTTCCGTAGCTAATCTGCAGAGTTTTAATTATTGATGCAGGATTTTGTCAGAGAAGACAAACTTTATCATCATTTTCTAATTTTTACTTGAATAGCCTGCACAACAAAGAAATGCAATTTGCCTTTATCCTCTCGAGAATCATTTCTATCATTGTCATTTATAAATTAGCAGCACAAAGAAAGTAATTGCAGCGGCGGCAATTTAAAATTGACCTTCAGCAGAGCAGCAGAGATTATTGTTTTCATGGTATTTTGGGGAAGTCAGAAATAACGAAGCCTTCTTTTTTCATTGCCGGTATTCAAGGGAGGTTTAAATTATCTTCCATTGCCACTTGAGTAATGCGAAAAGACAAACTTGACAGCGATTGTAGACAGGACTGTGATGATTATAAATGATTATTGGAATTTGCAATCTTGAATGAGACTAAACAGGAAATACAAGAATGGTCACTATCAATTGGAAATGAGATATTCCATCGAACATCGAGCGAAGGCTGCAAATTAAACTTCAAAATTTGCATTCTTTGTTTGTTGTCTTTTAACATACACAGTTTTCAATTAACAGTGTAAAAAAAAATCGACGGTCAAAAATCTGTTAAAATAAGTGTGTGAAAAAACCTTTAATTTTGTTTTTTTGTAGTTATTCAAATCCGAATGTGAAATATTCGGAAGCTGTGTATATGTAAAAGATCTCGTCTCGCCAGACAAGAATTTTTGGTCATAATCTCTTTTAAAATCGCAGAACCGGACAGGTATGAAACGAAGTCTTGCATGTGCGGTATAACAAAATTGGCATTTGTAGATTAAAAGAAAATGATCACCTAAGAAACTAAAATTATACAAATCCAAATTGTATAATTTCAGGAATAATATTTAAGAAATTTTTTGTTACCACAAAATTTCAAGTGAAAACGCGACTGTTAAGGATAATTTTATACTGAATAATTATAATATAAAGTAAGTAAGAAACCGACGTATTTCACATCTTGCTATTCATTCTGCATCAACTTTTTGGTTCTATTATTTTAAGTTTAAACTGTCTCTTTAATTGTGATATGTTCGGTCAAAGATCGAAGTATGGTATTTGATGAGAGAAAGAGAGACAGGAAATGAATCATCGAATCGAACAGCAGCGTCTGGGTCAGATTAATCGCAGCGGCAGCATCGTCCCGTACCTCGTTAAATTCTCAATTTTTCACGATCTTTTAAAAAAATGACAAAAGTGATCAAAAGTGATGACGCACATAATTTAACATTCAAACATGGACCTCTTCGGTGCTTTTTTTATAGTAATAAATCATGGACAAGCTGAGCGAAGCAGAAGATTTAAAAAAGGATCAAAACATATCCAAAGGGGATTTTTTTTTGGCAAACAAAGAAACGCAATGCCGACGTTAAACCATTAATCTTGTTTGACATCTATCATTTGGGAATTGTTAAGTTCGTGGGATGAGCTGACATGTTTTTTTTTCAACGGGGAGGAGAGATGTGTAGCATGAAGAATGGAAGAAATGTTGCTGTATTTATTGCCTCGCACTTGTAAACTATTAAATCTTTGCAGCGTCAAAAATAAAAAAACAAAATATCCACATTCAGGCATTTAGCTTTTTTTTGTGGAGCTGCGATTAAGGAAAAATGTTAAATTCAAAAGAGCTCAATGATCGCGTTAAAAGCATCCAGATGCCAGTTTAAAACAAAAAACGGAACAAAAAGAAATAGAAATTACGATTACACTCTGAATTATTTCTAAAAGAAATATTTTATGAATTCAAATGTTTTAATTCTTCAAACGGTATATTAAAGTCTTAATTATTTTTACAATAGCATTTGTGATGGATAATATGATTTTGAATCGATTTTATACGCTTTTCATGATGTTCTTATTTCAAATAATTGTTTTTAACGTTATTGTTTTCACATGGACATTAGACTCGCTTAAATTCACAATTAATGAATTTTATGTAAAAGATGTCGATCCCATGGAAAAGTAATTAAGTGGCTTTAGTAGATAAATTACATGGGATTGAGAATTGCCAAATATACGAGCGAACTTATTAATAACGGCAAAATTATTTTATTTCACCTGCGAGAGAGGGAGTCTTAAAAAAAGAAAAGGACAACCGAGACCATTCGGAAACTTGTCATTTCGCCCTCCAAAAAGATAAATTTCCCTGAACAATTACACTTAAGTTTGCTATCGGAAATCTTTTCATCGGAAAAATGGCTTTTTCTGGGAAAATATTTTTTAACGACAGATTTGATTTTTAGACAATGGCTTTTTCGTGTGGAAGGAGACGACCGAACAAAAAAATTTACGATTCTTTTATACCCGACGCATGGAAATGACAAGATCGGTATTGGATTGCTCTATACTCCTGATTTTGCCGAATTTTTAAAGATTAAGGATTACCGCAAGAACAACCCCTATAGATTTTAATAAATGAAAAGCCCCCTAAAAAAAGGAAATAACTGCCAAAGCTCGGGGCAGTTTTTAAAAACTGAAAACCTTTGTCAAAATTAATAAGCCCGCTAAAACAACAACCGACTGAGAGGTCTGATCTGAGATAAAGTGTAAAAATAAGTTAGGTAAATTATTACATTGCGATTGTTTTACAAAATATTATAATTATTTGTATAATCATATCATCATATATGATCATATTATTTATACAGTTGCCTATATAATCATATTATAATATATCAAAATATTGCTATATGTTTTACAAAAAGTATTGCCTCTGAAAGGCTTTTTTGCTTTTTCCCCCAGAAGACTAGATTTTCGCTTTCCGAATGCGGGAAAAATTGAATTTTAATCATGTATCGCAGGTTGCAATCCTGGGAAAATTTCATTTAATAGTGAAATATTTGGTTCGGCTTTAAAGTAAAAAACTATTCCGGGAAAAGATCTAATCTGAAAATTTATAACATGTCCCGCTGAATAACGCCATATAAAAGTTCGGTCGTATAAAAAAAAGTCCGGTTTTTCTACACAAAACACGAAGGAGAAAAAAAAGAAAAAGTTTTTACATTAACTAAATTCGAACAAATGGGAAAATGATGAGATTTTTGGAGAAATCTTCTTCTGAACATATAATGTAAATCCGAAGGCAATATGAGTTGTGACGACTAATCTGGTTCTCCCTTGCAATCTTTAAAAAAGATAGTGAAGAATAAAACTGAGACAATGGCAATTGGATTAGAATGTGGCAATATGAAACTTTTTTTCATATTGCAATTTCTCTTCCGGATGATTACATGCTAAGTGATTCATGTTTTAAATGGTGTAAAATTTTCAAAGAACCGCACTGGCATTTCAAAAATCGCTTCCTGTGAGGTTCGAAAACCGAAATTTCATTAGCCTTTGTATTTTCGTTTGCCTCAGAGAAAAAGGCATAGATAATTTACATATGTTCGACATATTTTTGCACGCCCTCAGCATGAAAACATGATAAGAAAAATAACATATGTATATAAAGTTTACGTTATGAACCTTTGTGTTAAGAGCAGGTTAGTAAATGAGACGAATTTCTCAAAAACGTTTGAAATCATCTGAGACAAGCACGTAAAACGTGTGTCGATGTCGAACGACAATAATTTTTCAGAACTAAATATTTGAATTTTTGCAATTAAATGGCATTCACCAGCCTTCGGAGTTGATTTCGATCGTCCGTTAACTTCCTTCCTTGTTTCCCTCTCTGCACTCGACTTATTTTCTTTTTTTTCCAACACAAAAATCTGGCATGTTTTCCTTTTTTCAAAACTGTTAATGAAAACAGTTAAATTTCGTCTTTATCCTGATTCTTCCCTATTTTCCTCAACGTTCTTTGTGCCGCTTACATTTATATTTTCGGAACTTCTCAGTGTGCTTTTCGTGTGCAGCAATTGTTTGTCCTGTTCGATCTTCTTAATAAAGGGATTTCTATTATTTTCACTAGTCGAGGTATTCGCCAATAAATTCAGCCAAAAACCGCGAAAATATCTGAATACAATTCGTATATCGATCTCGAGAGAGAAATAAAGGGCCGGTTTCTAAATATCGCAAACCTTTCCTTTAAACATCGATCTTAAATACTTTGCAGTATGCAGCATTATCAGCAGTCCGACAAAAGCTCTACATTTTCGTTATAGATGACGAGATAGAAAACAGTAAGCACAATTACTTCTTTATTAGCGTGTGAGGCTGCAGTCAAAGTAAATTTCAAGTAGAGCTTGTGGCAATGGTTATTTATTGCCACACCCTATATTAAATGAAAATTACTAGGCAAAATATTTTTAGAACCGGAGAAGATTTATAGTAAGTAATAAGAAACGGTTAAAGCATTTCAAAAGGCAATAAATTATTAAAAGCGCTTTGGAGCTAAGTGAACATTTCCGAAAGTTCAAATCGTCAGCAGTAAAATGATTTAAATTTATTCACACCGATCGGCAGTTTAGTGCATCCCGATCGAGAAGGCTGATTGGAGAGTTTTAAAGGAGAGAAATGTACTATAAATATCTCATTTTTTTCTAATAAAATCTACATTCCCTAATTGGAAGCTTAAAGTTATCGGTATAATCGTTACGTAAATTAAATTCTTTAATATTTAACACTAAGGTAAGCGTACTTTTCAAAAAAGAATGATCGGTACCTGAATTCCTTCCTTTAGAAAGGAAATTTTAATTGTAAAAGCAAGAACTGTAGGTTTGGATCTATCTTAACAAAAATTCGAAACTCCTTATAGTTGAAGAAAAATATGTCTCAAATTTTGATTTTGCGCAGCAACATGCCGGATTCCTAAACTCACTTTTTATAACATTTTTCACTTAACTCCATTTGACATTTCATGGATCATGAAACCCTTTAAAATAGCTCGGTGTATTCGCAGACCTCGACCGCAACTGAAATTTTTTTTCTGAAACAAAAGGAAAGTTTGTTTCAGAGGGTTTTAGGCGGAAGGAGAAATTTTGTACCTTAAGTTAAATCCTGGCTATTTTTATTTCCCATAGTCTTGGACAAAAATCCTTTTCTGATTTTTAGGT
Source organism: Ricinus marginatus (assembly GCA_028565995.1). Taxonomy (NCBI): domain Eukaryota; kingdom Metazoa; phylum Arthropoda; class Insecta; order Psocodea; family Ricinidae; genus Ricinus; species Ricinus marginatus. Next base: position 77,046 of record JAOWBB010000876.1, on the reverse strand, counting down.
GGATTGCTGCTACCATAATCAAAAGTAAACCAAAGGCATTTTCCTAAACAAAAGAAAGGTTTCTTGTCAGATAAATTAATACAAAATCCGAAGAGATTTGATTTTTATTTTCCCATCGTCGAAAGAGCAACAAGTTTCTCGTGAAGTCTCAATCTGAAAGGAAAACTCTGTAATACTTTGTTAGAAGAACCACAATTTGGATACAGCAGTTTCGGAAGAGGAGATAAAATTATTTAAGTTAAGCATTCAAAGAGATTATGAAATGACTTATGAAGGTTACCATATTCGAAAAAAATAAATTTTTTGACTAAGTGGATGCGACACTAAAAATAAATTTATAAGTATGGGAACTTTTAACTTCCAACTTTTACCAATAAAAAAAAACCTTCATGTATTCATCACAAAGATATTATATTTGCTCTTCATATAAAATTTTTAATAAAATGCGTAGCAATATTTCCCGTTGCTGAGTGACGTTATTTCCTGTCATAAACCATCTGCATAAATTTAGTTTTCCACAGGAAAAAAAGCATGATAATTAATCGGGTAACTGCCTCCCGTAATTAACATGAGTCCAGAGATACATCAATATTATGGGGGTTTAGACCGGTGTTAATTTCCACCCGTACTTATCTAATTAAGCTAAGTTTTAAGGCTGCATTAGTTCACATCAATGAGATCTCAAATATAAATTTCCGACTTAGTCTTGCTATTTCTTCAGGTCGAAAACATGTCAATTGAGAATTTTTCATTTTTATATATATTCGAATATTTTTTGGAATTAAGGTCATATTAAGTAATAGAATTGAAATAATGCAAATGCTATTGATTCAAACTTAAGGCAATACTTGGATCTAGAACCACTGTAACTGTAAAGTCCATCAAAACTTTCACCCACCCTCATCGAATAAGCAAAATTTACTATTTCAATTGACAAAGCAGATGAAGGAGATTCTGAAATTATACGTCGAGGGACAATTGTTGTGACAAAGAAAACGAAGCCAGAGTAAAAGTCTCAAAAAGTCGTAATAGGATTTCATAAGTTGATAACTTTTGTTGTACAGAATTACTTTATAAATTTCGATCAAAGAACTTCATTTCTGAATATTGTCCTCGAGGATCCCTTTAGATCCTTTTTCCATTTTCTTGCAATTTATCCGAGACCAAATTTCTAATGTTTTTTTCTGCGACTTCAAATTTTTAAACGTCCGTCAAATACCAATTTGTTTTTGCTCACTGTAGTTTAAACATGGGAATATTTGTTCTGCCGACACGGCAAAACTCGCAAAAAAGAAATTTATTGTAAAATTTAAAAGAATTTAAGGGAATTTTTCTCAGACTCTTCACCTCTATATACATAAATCATATGCTACGCTTTACGTGAACAACTTACCCAATAAAAAAATCTTCTCAAATAAAAATTTAATGTTTATCCCGTCGTTCTGCATAATCTTGTCGTAGGCAAGGAAAAAGGAAATTTATCCGCGAATTCCCTCGACCCAGTTATTGTTAGTATGGAACAAAGAAAAAAATATTTTTCTTTTTCAATTCCGCATTATTTGCATTTGACGGATGAATATTGTGTCTGATCATCAAAGAATTGTATTCCTAAAACATTTACTATTCAGAAAAGCAGAAGTTGTCTCACATGCCTTCTCTTGTCCCTCATTGGTACAGAGTAAAGTGTAGGAACCCTTCATGAAAATAATCACCTTCCCAATAATGACAAATTATGCATTATGAAGAATGGAGGATATATTTTTTCTTTATCCCTTTCCTTATTTTGCAGTTCAAGATGCAAATATTATGGATGCGAATCATATCCGAAAGCGATTACAAGATTACAACCTGATGTTTGCGGAACAACATGAATTCAAACCTCTCTGAAAACAGGCAGGACCTAGGATTTTGTAAAATTGGAAAAGTTTTTTGCGTTGTGATAGAAGACGAAAAGTTTGAACTGCCTAATCGTAAGAGCCTTCTGATCTGGTAGTCGTCTCAAATTGCCGTTATGAGAAATAGGATATCATATGGATAAATCCTTCTTTAAATTTAGACCTCTGGATATTTAGTATCCAATTTTAATAGCTAACTTTTTTCTGGAGCATCTTTCCTCTTTACATAGCTAATATAAAAAGAGATCTTTTACCAATCTCAGATTTCTACTAACAATAATAAATAGATTATGGTATTAAAAAAAGTTAACACTGACACTTTTACAGGATTTTATGTACAACATTCCTTAATTCAAATAAATATATATATATATCTATATCGCGTATGATGTTATTCCGTATGAAGTAGAAACTTCTCTAAGGTATTATTTTTATTTTATGGCAAAATTTACCCTCGCCTCAGCGCTTTTAAATAGTGGAAAAAATATTTGCCTTTAAACATCTTCTTTCTTTGTTATAAGCGCACTCATAAAGCAATTGTTCACTAAAAATTTTCAACAAGCAAACTTTAAAGAAGAAAATATGAAGAAGGCAGATGAGAAACTGTAAAATAAAACTTAAAAAGGTCTGAAAGAGCTTTTTAATCATAGTTGATAATTTGGATTGAATATAAATTAGTAAACTCAGCAAGATCTGATCATGTTACACAACAGTGTTTTGACGGACAACCTTTACAGAATCATTTTGACGGGTAAAGTCATCTATTAAAACCTAGCAGTTAATAATTAAAAATAATAATTAAAATAATTTCAGTTTTGTAAATTTCTATATTATACATATATATATCATACTTTTATTTATTTATAAGTAATGTCGTAGACATGGAAATTATTATTGATGATATAAAAAAATTTTTTCCTCTATAAACAAAATTAATAATGAGAATAGGTATTAAAGAATAGACATTATACAATGTCTGAATGGTTTTTTTACTGTTTTAAAATGAAGTCAAAAAATAGTTCACATCACGCTCTAACGGAATCCTCTTTCACGAGTTAAATTTTCATCAGAGACAGAAGTATTTCTCGATAGAATTCAAATGCAAATGAATTATAATGCTGGGTCGATGATTCATTTAAAAGATTATTACGAACAGCCCCGACAAGAGTCGCTGGTCTGAAAGAGGCATCTAGAGCTGGAAGTTGGCTGCCGTATCGATTGACAGAACAATGTCGCAGTCACGAACGTGCTGATAAAAGGAATGTGAGACACGCATCGAACATTAAAAGCATCGAAAATTGAATTTTTATCCCGCGATTTCGAAGAGAAAAAGTAAATATGGGAAGCTCTATTAACAAGAGGGTTGTAAAAAATAAGTTAAATTTTAAATGGAGATTATGTCGAGGAAAGCAGAGAAAAACAAATTTGATTTGAGGAGCAACCCAACCTTTACCGAATCATTGTCAGGCTTGTTTTATACTAAATATGCAAAAAAATAACTTTCCAACGGAATCCGCTAAATTCTAAGTGAATCAAACAGATGAAAATATACGGACTATATCAAATAGCCGAAAGGCTCAATCCTCACCTTTCTATTGAAAAATAATATTTTATTATATGTTCCTGACATTTAAATAAGGTGTCAGTTTTGGTGTGCACACTGCTTAAGAAGAATATGACATCTTGGAGATTAAACTATTCGACATCTATTGAGCTTTGAATTCTATCCTAAGAACCAGAAAAAGCATTCTTTATTATTGAACTTAAATAAGATTTTAATTTTTTCATAATGTCTCAGATAAGTTGGATTAATAATGTGCAATATTTAAAATATAGTTCTAAAATTGAAGTGCATTTTTTCTTGATCAGTTCAGAAATATCGGTTCTTAAAATTTAAGGATCCTACAATTTCGTCCTTATTTGGATGAAAATTTTTCACGTGAAATGAAATAAAATTCGCCGGCATTTTTTATACAATTTCCCTTTGCTTCTACTTTTTTTACAATATATGGTGATATTCTGTCCCAAGATATGACTTTTTCTAGCTCCGGGAAAAGTTTTTTTTTATAAACTCATAAAAAGTCAAACTTTGCCTCCGAAGAAAAAGCAAATTAAACGAGCCGTAAAATATCGGAGCACCCGAAAAGTTAAAACTTTTGATCAGATGAAACTGTCGCTTCAAAATTTTGCCTAACTTCCCAAGAGATCTGAATCTGCTCTTGCAAAAGCATTTGCGAAAATTTTAAATGAAGCACCATCTAAGGTTCGACTTATTTTTTCGTAAATAAATAAAATAGATAATTCTATTGGGTGGCGATTGTTTGATAAGAAAATTTTTAAAACTGAGGAATTAAGATGCGGCCGCAATAAATCAAATGGAAAACTGAGAATCCGGCTAGGGATAAAAAAAGAAGCAGGAAAACGCCGGAAAATCATTTCGAAAGCCGGTCAAAAAATAGAAATAACTAAATTTCTGCAAGTGAAGTTGCAAAATACTCTAGATATTAAATGCATAGTTACATTAATAGTAAATTATCCATAAATTAGCTTCTTTCATTTTCAACACAGGGAGTTTAATTAAGGATGGTAAAACCGCGCTAAGTCGTGCCCAAGATTAAAGGGTCATCAGATGCAAGAATTATTTATTTTCCATTCGATTTTGCTCCTTATTCGGATACATTTTTAATAAATGCTTAAACCGCAGATAATTTTACAACAACGGTTCCCTTATTAAACGAGAAGTTCCGCAAATATTGTTTTATCTTATTTTGACTTTTTAATGCGGGAATTCATTTTTCGATATTTTTGGATAAGATGTGTCAAGATTGTTCAAGACGTATGTAGATAAATTTAAAGTCGAATTGTACCTGAATCGTCGACTTCCTTTCTATTACGCTGAATCGCTAACGTGGATGGAATCGTGCCTTAGGAGTTAGCGAAATAAATTATATTAACCAAGATAAGGTCTTATTTTAATTTTATGCAATCCAGTAAAGCAGCCACGATACTATCGTATAAGATTACAAATGAAAAAGCTCATGCAAGTGCTCTCAAAAAATATCTGGAATCATGCAGGATATGGGAAGCAGAAGCAATCTCCCCAATAATGCGGGTTGGAATTAAAAAACGGCTGACCTCATCATATTGAAAAGCGAAGCCTTAGAACAATTTCGATAATCCTTACTTCGAGTTCGGAAACCTAAAAGTGACAGCTTTTAGATTATCCACGTGAAAAACTTACATATCGTTAGACGTGGTAACTGATCTCAGCTTCCGCTAGACAAGATCGCGTTAATGAAATAAACTTATCGAAATAACAACGCTCCTGCTAATGGTGGCATTTCCCATCGATAGCCATCCGATAGGGTTGACCTGACAAAGTACTCAGGATATACTATGTACTAATTGCTGCTACGGTCGTCGCAACTGATCTTGCAGTGAATAATAATTCGGCAAGACAACGAGAATGAAACAAAACGCAATTATTGGCGTAATATAGTCCAAAATATATTTTAAGAAATGTGCATGTAAGGAATGCCCTGAAAGTGCTGTGATTAAGCCGGCAAAGGGAACCAAACTATTCAAAATATTAATAGCAAAGATTATTCTCAGTAGTTGAACAATTTTCGGGAAATCATTTTAACTGATTAGCCAGGTTTCCAATCCTATTATGGTCCCGGATATTAACCCGAATTCGCTTAAATAGCATTTCTTACCAATCCTATAATACAATTCCTGGAAAGAACCCAGAAAGTAGTAAATGCGGTTATTAATCATGGTTTTAGTTATGAGAATGACCGAGGATACGTTTAAAATGTCTGAAGGAAAATACATGTAATTTATTCATTCAGTGAAATCTCTTATAAGATTTTATTGGAATATTGGAAAAATTTTTAATTTATCAATATTTTTTATTTAAATTGGAAAAAATTCAATGTTCATATTATGACATATCTTAAGAGTATAAAAATCTTTTTGGGTATCAGATATTTTATTTTCCTTCTGTCCATTAAGTTCCATTAATTTCTATCAATATCAGACGAATTGCGTACCTCGCAACATCGACTCCTGTTTCCTGTCGCAAAAATTGTTATATTCTGTTCCAGCTTTTTACAAATGTAGAAAGATATGAAATTCATAGCGACGTATCACGCCAACGGAAACTATTTACGAGGTTATCCAAGAGATAAAAATTCCCATGAAAGAGTAACATTAATCAAGTTTAATTTTCGTGTTTGTAAAGACTCATCAATGAGGTAATTTTCTTCTTTATTTATTATGAAATAAATTATATTTCTACGTACTACATATTTACAAATATAAAACTTAGGGGCTAATATTTACATTGCACAATAATGTTCATGAAATATTAGCTTTGTAAAAATTTCTGCAAAACAGCACGAATCTTAGAAAATGCATATGTATATTACTGCAAAAATTTGGATTTTCAAACTTTTATGGACTTTATAACATTAACACTATTTGTATTTATTTATTGGATGTGGGCAATGTCAAGCCATTACATTCTAGTCCGTATGATAGCCGTTATTGTGATCCTTTTATCACCATTTTACAATCTACACACAGCATTTGATGTCGTATATCACCAACTTTCGATATATAATTCGGATCCATTAATTTATCCCTCAGTTTCGCGTTTTTTCTCCCGCTTGAGAGACTCATCAATCATTTCCAGCCAAGCATTCCTTTTCTCTCTCTTTTTCTCTTCCATAAATAAACTTCATCTCATTTATTTTTCCACAGATTTGAACCGGTAAATCAAAGACATCAACATATCAGCAATGATAATCGGCGCGGATAATGCACCAGCACTTATAATCCGAATGAAATATTTAGCTTCTGACCATTTGCCTACCGATAAATAGAACACAAGGAAAAGGATCGAGCTTTCGGACCAAGAGAGAAGACAAGCCATGCAGGATTTTGCGGTTGTCCTGCCCTAAAGAGCCCACCACCAAAATCTATTCGTTTATTCCAACAGAAGATCGCATATCTGCAATTACCTCCATTTTCAAGCCCTGCATTTTGGTTTGTTGAAAGGACTTTCATGTAAAGTGGCATTCGTTAAAATTTTATTAACGGCATTTTTAATGCCTTGCATCTATCGTCTTTTCGTTATCCTTTTGGGATAATACGCATATATATGAATGATCAATATTATACTCAATTTACCAAATTTCATCAACTAAGTGATTTTTTTCCCAATTTCTAAAATATATAATCCCAATGATTTGAAAATAAATAATATGTATTAAATGTTACAATAAATTTTACTCAAATATGAATCATTAATTTGTTTACATAAATTAATAAAATTGTATTACAGATATAATATATATACTTCTATCACCACACAAATAAGAAATTCGTCGAAGACAATTATTTTTTTGCTTTTTCCGGCGTTATTAAAAGTAAAAATTAAATACATATTCATTATGTATTGCATAATTAGTCATTATAATAAAAAATTTTATATAACTTAGCTACCGAATAATGAAACTACCAAGAAATTATTGTTAATATATTGAAATATTAACGGCATAAATATGTAGATTAATTATGGCTCAAATAAAATTAATTTATAATAAATAAACTGATAGTAGAATTTATAAAAATAATGTATGGAATTTTCAAATTGTTTTTGTAATAGAATTTAATGATATTAAATATAAGGATTTGTTTTGATAATGTGCTAAATACAATTATTATTTATTAAAGCTTCAAATTAGCTTCTTTTAAGATTAGGATTACATTCTTTTTTATAATTACTTATATATAAAGTGTAAAAAAATATTATATATATAAATATATAATTTCATAACCGTGATTTATAGTTAGATACTAATAATATGATTTCAGAGGTTTTTGTAAATCCAATAAGCTTTCCGGCGTAAAGCTCTGCCCGCTGAGAATTCGTTCGCGCAGACAGACTTTTAGCATCATTGTGAACCATAGCAGCTTTAACTTCTATACTTCGACTACGAGGAACCACATTGAGCGTCAGGTTATAATAATATTAACGTAAACCGATTCTTCCTCTTCTCCGGTTTCGCGTTTTACATTTGACTCGGGTAATAAATATGAAAAATTAATGTAAAATATCCATTTCAGCTTTAATGGTTGTTTTCTGTTAATCAACGACAACAAATCGAAATGTTTTCGATTACACGATCGTCACGTCAAATTGATTAAAAACGAATTTCGGTTCTTCAGAGTTTACAACAAAATTACTATGCCAGGACTAAGAGAAAAATATTGAGTTGTCACATACTTTGTAATATTGCAGAAAATAGTTTAAGATGAATGAATGTTAAATTAAAAGCGGCAGGCTCGGGTTTCGACGTGAAATGAACCACCGAGTCAAAGTCAATAATTCCAAGTTTGTACGTATTACATTATTACATTAATTTCTAGATATTCCTCTTTTGCACGTTATCAATAGTGCGCATCAGCGCGCTACAACGGTGGCAGCGTTATGCGGCAATGACAGCTGAAAGTAGAGCCCGGATAAAAATCGAAATTATTAAATTTGATGCACAAAAATTGCAGCTTATACTCAGTTTTAGTATATTTCACTTTATTAAGTGAAATCTGTGAAAGCGAATTAATTAAGATCAAATAGCTCGCTTCACTATCATTTAATATGTAAACAGTAGTGGCATAATCTGAAAAATGAAAACCGATCCTTAGCCCTGCCCCCAACGATAGCGGTATAATGCTTATTCTGAACAATACAAAATTAAGAGCTACCGGTTAATTGCTAATTTCTCATGCTTCAAAAGAATTAATATAATCCTGGGGGACCTGTCAAAACGATTTTGAATTCAATCTAAGATGTGAATAATCAAGTTTTTAGGCCCGACAGTAACAAGGGAAGTGAAAACCAGATGAACGCTTGCAGAGTGAGTAAAAACAAAGAGGAAAAGTCATTTACCTCGAGGATGAAGGGTAGGAAGAAGCGGGAAAAATTCAAATTTTCCTGCAGTAATACGATAACGGAAAATTGCTGCCTTGAGAGTATAAGCATTTCGTGACTGAAGGAAAAGTTCCATTACAATTGATTATGCGAAATCACTAGGTTGAAATCGGCTGGAAAACTATTTCACTACTAAAAAAGAGAACTGCATTCTCAAAGTCATCTACTCTGCATCTGCCATATCCATAACGAGACCATCCTTGATTGCAATCTTAATTCCATAATTAAAATATATTACACTTTAAACATAAATATAATATGTAAAAAAATGTAAAAAGTTTTATTTGTACATGTATATATAAATTCTTGCATTTTTTTTGTACTTCTGTCTGCGCTATAGACAAAATATCGAAAATAAAATAAATTTAAAAATAAAATAATAAATCATGAGGTTGTGATAAAGAATATAAACATCTTCTAAACCCACATTTTGAAATGACTTAGCATAAGCAATGGCTAAAAATATTAATCTAAAAATTCAAAATTTTCTTTATCACGGTCACGTATAAAATGTTTTTAACTCCTATTCGGCAGACCTTCAATTTTGCGGTGAAAATGATTCTAAAAAATTTTTTTTATACTTACACAAGGATGATTAAAATGCAGAATGAAAGTTCCATCCATGTGATGTTTGTAAGTTATTAAAAATATTTTTCACGAAAATGAGGTTGATAATTAATAAGACCATAATCTGATATCCTACATTCATGCGATGGAAAACTGTATTTTACAGCAGATCGATAACACTTTTCGAGCTATCGAAGAGCTGCAGATGCGCAAATAAATGATTAGGTTTCATTTAAACGTGAGCAGAGCTTTGAATTAAAGTAATCTGAAATGAAATTTGCTGTTCAGAGTAACGGCGTCCGGGTCGCTACATTAGAAGGTTAAAGGTCGATCCACTAGGGTGTTGTCTTGAGTAGTTCCATCAAAATTTTATCTGACTAAAACACACAATTCGCACGGCAACATTGTAGGAAAAGAAAGATCCACTAAAAACGGAAAATCGCTGAAATGTTTCGCAACATTTAGCAGCTTCCTCTCCAATTTAAAAGGTTCGTTGAAACCTTTCCTAATCCATGGCAGGTTAACTGCATAACAAGATCCAATAAAGGCCCGAGAATAAATGATTCGCAACCTTTTGGACTTGTATTTTGATGTCGATTGCCAACCGCCTAAAATCGGTCCGAAATAATTCCGCAGCTTTGGTTAGGCTATATATGACAATATACAGTTAACGAAGGCATCATTTAGCTTCGAAAACGATGCACAACTCGAGGTGAACGATGAAATTGAAACGCAAATTAAAGAAACTAGAAGAAAAGTCATATCAAAATGTGAAGAAATTAATGTAAGGCAAACATCATATCACGTAACCTGCGTATCTTGTTACAAAACGATATCAAACGAACTAAAATGATTCGGTTCTCGATTAAAAATCCCGGGTCTGGAGCTGATTTTGCGCTGTGAAAAGTTTATCAGGGGTAGAATTTCCTTTTACACAGCATCAGGGATGAAGAAAAAAGTTTTTCTTGTTTATCAGTCTGCCAGATAAACCATCAGCGACAGCATATTTTGGGCCAAAAGATTAAAAACTTCAAAAACAAATCACGGCATATTTTACGACGTGCGCGTTGCTCGCATTTTAGCAGCAGATTAAAACTCATTCATAAATGTTCTTTAAGAAGCACGCAATTGCCCATGGAAGAGCCATGGTCTGCAAACCCATGATTTAATCATAAATTACAGTGACCCTTCTATTTCGATAAAGGAATAAAAGCCTGCGGTTAAGTACCTTTAATGGTTCTTTTAAATATAAGGTTAATTACAGTCCCATAAAGAAATAGAAACATAAATGAGTAAAAATGAACTGAGATAATAACGCGGGATACCCATTCCAAATACCACAGGAACAATGTTAAAAGTAAACTCTAAAGGATCACTTTATCTTCTGTAATATTTGAATGCACTGCCAACAATATGCAAATACACTTCGACATGGGCACGTGGTAATGAAGGCACCCAATGTCAAAAGCATAACTCAGTTTTCGTGAATATTTCGAAATTAATTAACATGGGACTGTCTCTTTCTCCGGCAACAATTTTCTACGTAATCCAGTTATGTCAAATCCGCTTTGTAATTATTGTCCTTTTTGGGGGAAAACGTCTTCCACACCGACTTGAAATAACTGAAAATTATATAAGATATATATATATAGAAAAAATATGATTGAAAGAATATCCAAATAACATTCAAGTTTAAAAACTTTCAATTTATTTTTTTGCACGAAAACCTAATTGTCATATGTCACGAAGGCATTCCATTAAAAGCAAGCAAACAAACGAATTTATCAAAGTAACCGAATTTACCATGCACGCATTGTTTGAACACAATGTTTGAAAAAAGGATACGTTCCATATTTCCTCGTTAGTGAAAACCTTTCATTCATGGGTTTTCTGTCGCTCCAGGAAACCTTTTAATTTTGCTTAACTGATTGAAATTCAGTTTTTGAAATTTCGGTGAATCTTAATCAATTCCTGATTAAAATATTTCCGTTCCAACATTTTTGAGTTCAAGCCAAATTTAAACTAGAGTAAAGTTAAATTTCACGGCATTGCAATTTTCTTACTGAAAGGCACGTTTATTCATTAATACCAGAAAAAGACCATTGATTGTGAAAGGAAAAGAAATATGATTATTTAAAAAGATAATTGTAAAAAATGAAAAAAATAAATACACAAAAATGAGGCGATAGCAATTCGCCATCTCTGCAGTCATTCGTGATCCAGGACCCCAGTTTCATAGCAATAATTACAAGAAAATTTTTTAGCGACGTGAATCATAAATTAAATAAACACAAGTAACTAAGCTGCTTTTTTCGAACAGCCGCATAAAGTTAAAACCCTTTTTATTATTATCGTATTTTTCCTTGTAATGGCTTCAGTTCTTTTCCATAATAATAATAATAATAATAATAATAATAATAATAATAATAATAATAATAGCTGTTATCGACTAATTGCTTATTTATCCTTAAATATTATTTTTCTGGGAGCGAAGATGTCGCTTCTTTGCCATTTCATTTCATAATTGCTTTCCTTCCTTCCCCATAAATTCCTCTAAAATTCTTTTTCATAATTCAAACGACTCTCGAACCGACTCGTAAACCGACTTTCCGACATCTCGATCGCCACCGAAAACTTATCTAATTCTAAATGCGGTTTGAAATTATCAAGTTCATCCAATTTTAACCCCTTTTTTCTTAAAATTTATGCTTTAACTTCCTCTATTGTCCTAAAAATGCATTTCTCTTTCTTATATATTTAATTTTTACGGTTTATTAACTGCTAGGTTACATCTTCTTAATATCAGCTTCTTTTGGAAATTTTTAAATTTGTATCTGTTTTTTAATGTTTAACTTTCATGTCTTGCGTGTCATTCCCACTTTCTCTTTGCTCAGAAGCAAGCAGCAATGTCGATAATTTAAATACGTTATCAAAACGATGATAATTTTTTACTTCGAGATCTTAATAATAACCGTGTGACAAAGAAAATGTAAAATTTTTTTCCTTAGCTCCCCATGATACAAAAAGTGGACTGCAATGATGTTTTATGTATAAAAAGAATTCTAAGCTTAGAAGTGTGATATGTATAAAAGATCTTTGATGCAACAAATGGTGCTCTCAACCAGATAATCGAATTCTAGACTTATCTTTTAAAAATTATATAAAATAATAAATTTAAATTAACATCTCGACCTATTTATGCACAATCAACAGTACCATAAAAGAGTAAAATTTATGACATCTGGACGAATAAGAATATCTCGTTGATGTTGACTGATACTATGTACATGTTACTGAGATTACGATTTTGTTGAATATGATGAAAATTAAGTGATTGTTTCTGAAAAAAAAATCATTTAAAACTATCTGTGGAATATTTAAGGCAAAGATTAAAAAAAATATTTTTTTTTAAAATTCAAATTTAAGTCAAAAACAAAACTCAACCTGTGCTCCTCTGATCAGTATTGCTCCGGTCCCAATAAAATGCTACTAATTCGATTTCGTCTTAGCATGAATTGTTTTAACGTGTCATATCAATTTGTAGGGTGTAAAATAATTTTTATTCACCTCTACCATAACTCGTCATCTAAAATGCATAATTTTAATAACACTCAGATTAATGTTATAAAGGTAAGTAATTAGGGGGCTCTCTATAGCATTTTCACAAGATTATGTTATCGTTAAGCAATGTTAGAAAAATATCCTTAGAACGAAAAAATTTTAAAATAGATGTTTCTGTTAAAAAAAACTAATGAAATTTTTTCTAAAAATATAATTTGACGAATAACAAAAATAATGCCTTTCAGCCATCACGTCTGCTACCAATTTCAGACATATGAGGATTTGATCCCTTTCTTAATAGACTAAGGATAAATCCCAAAATTGTATTTCAAATACTTTAATGAAGACAATACAAAAACTGTCGACATCTATACGACCACAGGAAATAGAGGAAAATACGAAAAATCTGGAATAATTTATATTGCTTTTTTGGCACTATTGGAATAGAAATTTTGGAAAATCCTTCTTATTCAAAATTTTCACGTCGAGAAGAGGAAATAAGGCTTTGTGCTGGATTTTTGATGATCTGCTAGTCAGATGTTTGGACTACATGGGCGACTGATTATTCCTGAACCTCATAGATCCCCAATGCCTTTTATAATATGAATCAAGCAACAATCGGAAGTGTTCCAAAATCAGAAAAGAAAAAGAATAAAAAAGAGAGATCAAGATGAAGTACAACTAAAATAATTTCAAATGCAATTTACCATTGTTTGAAGTAGTTTGGCTGCAGGCAAAACCAAAAAAATAGAAAACTATCTTCTTATGAATCAGTTCCCCATTTTAAGATCAAAAACTCATCTTTTAACACCAAGTTTCATTTCACTACATTAGAAAGGCGGTAAAAGTATCTATGGTTAGGTTTTGCTAGTGAAATTTTTCGCTTATGAAGAATGAATACAATGACGAAGAAGTTGGGAGATTAAGCAACGTTGATGTTAGATAAAAACGGAATAAAAAAGGAAAAATTTTTCCCTTCTTTTTATCATCGCTTTTAAAATTTACGAAGGAATGGCGGAGTGGTAATTTATACATTATATGAACGAGAAAATGATCGTTAACGCTCCGGGCTAATAAAAATGAAAATCTGTAGATAAATTATATGAAAATGCCAAGCTTTTGAATATAAAAAATATAAATTTTCATATTATTCATTAACATTATATCAATCAAAGATAAAAAATAATGTAATTTTATGTTACTAAATTGAAAATATATATATAAATTCGTATAATTTGAGTTGCACTGTCTTGTAAAAACATAATATTATTATTTAAACAACTATGCTTAGAAAATCCAACAATATTTTCATTTTTTTTATCTAGAATTTTTTTATGATTTTTGATAAATTTGTGAAATAGAAAATTTATGATCACATCAAGAAATTTTGCAATAAAAACTTTATTTAAACTTCATTTAATATACCTAATGACGTTCCCACTAATTAAATAACTTGCTAATCATAGACTATTAAATTACATTCTTTATTGATATTGATAATGATAGAAGTCATTCTGGAATTTTCTCTATAAAGTCCTCATCGACAAAATACGTCGCTGTCTAAGATTTTCAGATTATTGACATATATATTCGGTTCTCTTTTTGTTTCTACATACGCACTTTGATTATATCGTCACATGTTATCTGAAATGTTCCACATCGATATATTGACAACGATGAATTTTTTACTTACATAGAGACATCTTCATGTTATTAGAAGGAATTTGTATTATGCAGAAAGTGTTTAGAATGAATGTATTGCTATCGGTATAATTTTTTTCTCTAAGTGACTGGATATTTTTTCATAAATTTTCTATAACTATCAAATTTTAGTTCCTAAATTTCACGAATTAAGAAACTCTCGCGTATCCTTAAAATCGGAATACTATTTAAGTTGCTTTTGTTGAATCGCAATTTCGAGAGAATTTTTTCTTTTGCTGCTGAAGAAAATTCCAAATGTAGGCGAAATCAAGTTCTAGAGTTGTCTCTTTCGAAAAAATCATTAGCATTTTCCTCAGAGTTGGAAAAAAAAATGTTTTCGAACTCTTTCTTAAACAGAAAATTTTAACAGAAGGTGATGTCGGATTTCGGGTTAAAATATTCTTTCATACATAGATGGTTACGACAAGTGGAGGAAAATAAATGCATTTAAAAACAAATTTATCCACCAAATCAGTCTGAACATTTTACTTATTTTCGTTATCAGGTTCTATTAGGACTTGCCTCGGTAAATTAAAGATATCGTTTCATCCGAAAACATTATAATTTACAGGTTATTAGGTCGCATTAGGTAATGCGACATTTTCCATTATCTGTAATACGCCAAGTTGCCGCAAAGACACATTGCTGACGAAACTGAATAAAAAGCCTTTAGGACAAGATCTACAGTCAAACTTAGATTTATTTTTTAATTGTTGCTTTTTCAATTTTCTGAGAAGATAAAATTTATGAACATTTAAATATTTCTCTCACCCAGTCTCGTAACCCTATAAAATTGTGGATTAAGTCTAAAATTTAATAATTAAATAGGAAGCAACTTTTTTCATACCCGACTTTAAATTAACATGAAAAACTTAAATAAAAAAGTGTCGCAATGACTGAATAAAGTTCATGCATCAAATGGCTTGTTTAAAATTTAAGATTTAACGAGATTTCAACATAGATTAAACTATCAAATCATTAAGCCTGCAAAAATTAAAGATTCAGAATTAATTTATCTGCAAGTAAAATTCTGAATTGCGATTAATCATATGTATAAGTTGATTTCCTAGTTTTAAATGCTTTGAGTCATCTTCACAATAAGAGTTTCGGTCTTAGGATACTCTAAACTGAATTTTGTTCTTTCGAGTTCATTTCAAACCAAAAACTTGATTTCGATAAGACAGGAAATGATATTAAAGCGAAATTAGTTTTCTTACGAAACACTGTCAATCTTCACTGTCGAAAACCTCACAATTTCATAGTCCTTTTAATAGATCTAGGAGGAAACTGAGCTTACGTTTTGTAATAATTTCAGAAAGTATTATCGATAAATCAGGAGAAGAAATT
Source organism: Ricinus marginatus (assembly GCA_028565995.1). NCBI lineage: Eukaryota > Metazoa > Arthropoda > Insecta > Psocodea > Ricinidae > Ricinus > Ricinus marginatus. The sequence continues at coordinate 60,978 of JAOWBB010000876.1, read as the reverse complement.
AGCTTTAATTCCTCGATTATTTACGCAGTGAAAACTCCCCAGGATCTTTTCTGAAGAAAGGAATTTTAAAAAGGTGCGAAAATATACCAATCATTGCCTCTCCACATGTGTGCCTCATCCACAACCAATGAAAATTTCCTCAAAATAGGTTACATTTATGATTTTTTTACATGTCAGAAATGCTTCTCTCTAAAAAAAACTCTTTCTAAAAAAAATTTATAATTTTTTCCACCCAGATTTTTTAAACCTGTCACATTTGAGACGACAGAGATTTATCAAATTTCATCAGTTGAGAGCGGGAAAAAGAAAATTCTACATGAAAATCATGCAAAACGTGTTTACCTTGTCAAAGAAAAACAGACAATTGACGCTTTCGGCTATTTTGAAAAATTCAACACTATCCGGATACACAATTGCGGTAATATTTCTTATAATGTACAAAATAAAGCGGAAATCACATAATCTTAACAAAATTAAAATATTTTGACTTCGTTAAGAAAATGAAATTATCCATGAAAATGTTTGCGGTAAACGAATTCCTTTTTCTGAAGTGAATCTTTTTATAGACTAAAGTATAAAAAGGAAATGTTTTTATCTCTATTAAACTAAAAGGTAATTTCCGGGCCAAATTTTTTTAAGTAACTTTTATTTCTCTAAATCTCAACAATTTTCACAACGCAGATCCCTATTAAACATTGAGAGAAAATTCAGAAAACCTAACCAAATCTTTTCCTTTCCAGGAAAAGAAAAAAAAATCTATCACCTCGAGAAAACTTTACATGGATATAATAATTGCAGTCAATTCTTCCGTAAAATTCTGTGAGAAACGCCATGTTACAAGATTATAATCTAAAATGTTTCCATAAGCCTTAAGGAAAGTTGCCTGGTGTGGAAAAGTGTGAAAAATGTGATGCAGTGCGAATTTTTTTTTGTTTCAAATGATAAGAAAGTTTTCTTAAATATCCATTACGTAAAATTACGATTGAATTTATTAAATCTTTATCTATATGTAAGGGAATTTCATGTGTGTCAACATGATATGTCTCTATGAGAGAAATCACTTGTTTTTTTGCTTCTAGTATAATTTTCATGCAACACAAACAGGTTGTTGCACAAAAAATTGATTGTATAACCAAATTTACTTCATAATATGTAGGTATAAATAATGAGATGATAAAAGTATAAATGCAGATGATCTGCTGAATTCGAGGAATAATCACATTCTCTTACGTTAAATTTTTAAGTTTTTATTATAAGCAATAATAACAACCACCAGGCGCTTGCAAATAAAGATGAAGGAAAAATGGAATATAATATTTTTTAGAATATTATAGAAATTTTAATATTAAGATGCCCGAGATAATCTATATTATCAATATATGTTTTTCTCTCCAAGTCTCTACGTTAGCACATAAAAATATATTTAAACAATTTCATTCCATTTAAAATTTATTTTTTAGACAATTAAGGTGGGTTTTTTGCGAATGCTGAGGCAAAAAATTGAAAATCGATTTACAGCATACAGTGTAGTGATGTTGATTAAAAAGAAAATTTAGGATATTATCAAACATTATTTGAATCATAAAAATGAATGTGAAATTACGAAAGATGAAATTTGGAAGGATAACAGAAATTATGTGGTTTGTCCAATATTAAATTTTATACTTATAGTTCCGTCTGGAATGGCTCCGCAAAATCTTGAGAACTTGAACTCATATTACTCAACGGTGATACCTTTCTCTTTCACCTTTTTCTTCCAGAAAAGTATGGAAAACTGATTACCTTTTTTCCAACGTTTTCAGATTCTTCCTCATTCGTAAGATTTGAATCTGAATTCAAGTTTCAATTTCGAAACTCCATAGTTTTTGCACCGTTTGGGAAAAAATGTAAAAATCTACTGATTGACTGTTTCCATTAATGAAATTATTGACTTACTTTTATACATATATATTTATATATAAATATGAACTATACCTTAAAATATTAAATTATTATTATTCTTATACTACCTTTAAAGATATCATATAACATTCCCTTGAAAAACTAACATAATCGTTTCGTTAGATTTTATATTACGATTCAATTTCCATATTTGTAAAACGAAAATAAATTACACGAGAGTGTAAATACACGGATGAGATTTCACATATTTTGATTAAATCTTAATGCCCAGCAATGGTAGGATGTTTGCTTCTGTATTGCCATAAAAATATATTTTTGCAAAAATAAAATAAAAAATCACCATAAAATAGGAATTTTTGCAAATGCTAAGTGCTGCCGTTTGAATTAACTTATAAAAAATTTGAAAAGTGCAAAATCCCTTTCGGCAATAGATTAAAGGCAAAATCTTGCTAAGACTAATATGGTTAAAGGGAATAAATATCGTAATATCTCAATGAAAGCTGTCAGAGGCTATATTTTTTTGACATTGGTTTCATGGTAGTTAATATTGTGTGAGTCAGATAAAATCTAATAGCCCTTAACTCAGTGAGAGAAAAGGTGAAAATATATAACTGTTTTCTAATTAAAAAAAATTAGTTCTCTCTTCGTTCTGTCACTTTCAGTTCGTTTCTGGAACAGAAGCAATTAAACTATCAAAAAGAAAATCCTAAATGGGAATGATATTGAATTTTCATTGGTGAATCTGCCATTCGTCTAACCGCAGCAAATCTTAGTTTTATATCCGTATGAAAACATCAAAGGATTAATTAATAATAACATTGCTGATTAATTGACAAATTCAAATGCAATTGAAGTCAAGTACGGGGTTTAAAACTAAATATAATTTAAAATGAATAAGAATAACAAAATAATTTGATTAAGAAACAAGAATATTTTTTAATGCAACCCACTTAAGCTGTGCTCAAATCAATTTTAAATTTTTCGTTTTTCTTAAGCCACTAAATTGGTTCCTCTATTTGTTGCTTCAAGTAAGGTCGTTAAAAAACAATTACATTAAAAAAATTTGTTACAACTTTCAATCATTTACTATTTTACGTTCAGCCTTACTTAGTACGTGTAAATCTTGATATTAAATGTAATGAATTGGTTAAGTCTTATCACCAATTATTTTGCAAATCAAACAAAAGCAACACAATTTTAATGTAAAAATTTTAGATGATAAATATGAATAATTAATTCACGTAAATAATATTTTAAGTAATATATTCTCAGGTAATAATTAAGTAATATATTCTCAATTACATACAATAAGTAATCAACAATTAAGTAATATATTCTCAGATAATAAGATATTTCATTAATATGGAAATGTCTGTGGCAGATAGTAATCGATGAATATTATTAATATAAAGGAATATTAAAAAGACTTATTCTAATTATCGAAAATATCCTGTGCACAAAACCCAAAAAATTACGATTTATTAAACTAAAACTAAAACCAATTTCATAAATGTAAAAAAAAACCTAGGCAAATAATTTATACAACATATACAACATGCAATGCAAATAAACGCAAAAGTATACAAATAATATATAACGACATTTATTCTTAAAATATTCATCAATATTTAAATTTTAATGCGCAATATATCCTACAATATATAATATAAATGATGATATTAAAAAAATTTTATATTAAATTAATCTTCCATAAGATGTTAAAATCTCAACCACTACACTACGTTAAAAATGACGGTATTCTAAATGCAGCTAAAATTTCAATTCCTAAATACCGTCATTTTTACAAACTTAAAATAACATTTTCTTTCAAATAAAAAAAGAAATAAATTTACTTTATCCGGAAGCAAAGACCTTCCATAAAGATTTTGAGTGATTCCACCAATACTAAAAATTCCACGTAAAAAAATAAAAATTAATTGGGTTTTAGAGCATAAATGTTATAAAATTGGCTATTACAGAAAATAACAAGGTTATTTTGCAATATTTATCATTAAAGGATTATATTTAAATTGTATTACGTTTGTAAGACATTTATAAAATTTATATTATGGAGAAAGAAATTTTTTGTCCATAATGATGTAAAAACACAAAAAAATCTTAAGTATATCTTGTTGTTTCTTTCTCAAAAATATTAATATCAAGTAGAGGAATATAATCATATACCGTAACCTTTTTAATGGCAAGGAACATTATCTTCTTAGATGTGGATTTTTCAAAAATTTTCAAAAATCCAAGCTATAAAAGGCTTTTACAGTATAGCTTATTGTCAACTTGACGAACTCAGGAAAATTGGTGAAGAAAACACGCCCACAACCCGAGCTTTCGAGTAAAATTCCAAGCTTCCTGAATTATATTTTCAATTATTACATCGAAATATTTTCAAAAAGTTATTTAAAAACATGAAAACTCATTCGATGAGCTTTGTTGAATATAAAAAAATGAAAAATTTTCGAGCTGTATTCGTGTTATCGTCAATTGAATTCTCCAATAGGAGAGTGTGATACCCAAACTTTTTTAGCTTAAATTTGGTTATTCCTGAAACAAAACCCTTGTAAAAAATTAGTAAAAAAATAATATAATGAAAGCAATTTGGAGAAATTTACACTCCACTTACCATTTCCCGATATTAAAGGATGATAGGCGCTTTAAACAAAAGACTAGTTTGGAGCAGTATCACAATCTTTTAATGCCAAATAACATATTTTTATGTTGAGGATGAACGAAAATAAAGAAACACTAAACAAAGGTGATGGAGAGGGATCAGTGTCTGAAAGAGGTGAATGAGAGACCATGCGGAACGATGATTAGTGAAAAGTTATAAGGGTAAATTGAATGTATTTATTACTCGACTCTGGGATCTCAATGTTTGGGATAAAATGGAGAATTCAGGCGGATTTTAAGAAAACATTGTTTTTCGCAAATAACTCAGATTCAGTTGGAATAATTTATTTTGCAATTAACCAAAGAGATATCACTTATTGGCCTCTCATTTAGTGATTAGTTTGCGCTAACACTTTAATAAAAATATCTAAATTTTATTAACTAATATGCATATCAAATTTAATTGCAACATAATCGAATTTTTTAAAAATAATTAGACATTTAAATATGGTAATTGTATTATTTAAATATGTAATTATATTTGTATTATTATAAATATGGTAAAATATTATTAATACCTCCTCGCAATAATTATTCTATAATAGAATCTAATAAAATATAATCAAAATAGTTGAGCAATAACCAAATAATCTGGGAATTAGATTTAAAAATACGTTAATTTAAAAGCGTAGTGATTCCATCTAAACTTAGACTAAATTTTAGGCGAATATATTTACATGAAAATTCATTATTAATTTTTTAATTTTTTTTCTGGTCCATGAATTGATCTTAAAATTTTTCGATATGAATGTAATTTAAATATAAAAATTAACAAGAATAATTAGCCTCGTTCGTAAGGAAAAAGGGAGGAAATTGATCTGAAAATCAAAATCTCGCTGCTAACAAACTAGTTACGAGAGCGAGCTTCATTTAAGGTTTACAGTTTTTAAGCAAAAGGTAAAACCTACCGTCGAAATGTTGTAGATTAAACGCAAAACACGATACGTTTCGAATGAGGATACACCGAAACTGCCACTGAGCAAATAGAAACCGAGGCAAAACGTCTTTTTGGATGGGGACGAAACTCTCGACTGGCGTCGGCGTCGGGCTAAGCCTGTGCTTGGCGCGAACCGGTGCGCCGCAGTCTGGCTGCCAGGAAAATTCTTTTCCAACTCGTTAGCTATTGATTTAAAAAACCGTTTTCTGCTTCTCGCAAATATCCTATTCCTATTTTTACCCCATTTTCACCCCCGCATAATGACAATAAAAGGTTAGACCTTCCATTTTTCGATGAAACAAGAAAAATCAGGACATTCAACGCGGCACCCATAAAGCCAGAGCCTCGTAAGATCGTTAGACAAAATAAAACGTGACTAAAAAATTTATCCTCAGTTGAAACACTGCATCGAAAATTATCCATAATTAATTGTTTTGTCTTTGCTCTAATTTCTTTAGATTTTCACCTCCAAGCAATAGAAATAGCAAATCTTTTTATGCATTAGATCACAACCAATGCTGTTGCTATCCCTTAGAGGACCTGAATTGGAACGCCCTTTGTAAAAACCCCAACAAACCCAGCTGACCCACTAAAAGCTCAGTTTTTAACTCTGTGCTTGGATCTCAAGACGTGCCATTTAGAACGGATGGCTTTTTTTTTCTTTTTGCTTATATCCAAAAATATTTGATTTTTATTATATTTCAGCTAAAGGAAACTACAAATCTGAATTGTAATATCCACAAGACCACAAGGTAACCTTTTTGTGAAATTCAAAAAAATGCAATTATAAAAATAATTAACATTGAAATAAAATTTTATTCTGAAAGTCGGCTGTTGTATTGAGTACATTAGGTTCATTGCATGAAATTTTGTGTTAAACCTGTTTGAAAAGTTTCATATAGAGTTTTATTGATAATCTATTTCGAGGTAATATATAATAATAACTCAAAGGACGATTAAGAACATGACAACCAGTGTAAATTAATGGATCTGTTATTAACTAGAAGACCAGTTACCTCTGAAATATTGCGAATGCTCTTTTTAAAAATTTACAGTAGTTAAGATGTGGATTAAAATCATAGTATTAAACACAACAATAACTGATCATTTGCAGTAAAACTTTCAATCTAAAAAGAAATAAATAATAAAATATGAAGTAAATTACTCTGAAAATTCTACAAAGAAGAAATTTAATTTATGGGAAAATGCGTTCGTCATTACAGTTGCCCTAGTAAAAATTGAATCGATTTTTATTAAAGAAAAAAGGTACATAAATTGTAGATAGCGTGGAATCAAATACAATCAAATTTTATTGTTAGCTTCCATGCAGATTTTTTTATTAAAGGGAAAACTGATAATTTGAGAATGATCACGGTTAATATGCAATACCTTAACAATAGGCGATTAATAACTAGTAAAATGACCCGAGTAATTAGATTTAAGAATCCGGATCTTTTATTAGAATCATGACATTTCTTTAACATAAATGTGTATTTGTAGTATAATCAGTTCATTGCAAAAATAAACGCATTAATTGTCGAAAATTTTTAAACTTGTTAATGTATTTCCGTGTTTAATGTATTAATGTATAAAATGCCTAACAGTAGGCATTAATCATTTTCTTGTAATTGATTACTAGATACCTTCATGTAACAACCGGTGAAAAAGTTAATCACCTGATAAACCCGTTGCATAACTCATTTATTCCGAAAGTAGAGTGACTTTAACACTATCCATTCATCAAAACCAAGTAAGATTGCTGGATGCTGTGCGAGATCAATCAATATTCACTTTAAAGATTCTCTTTTTTGTAAAATTTCTTGTCTCTTCAAATTATATGAGTTTTAAATATTTGCCGAAAATATTTTCCTTTTTTGTTGCAACATGATGTAATTAGCCAGAAGAATTCTAATAATATGTAATTATATTGATAACCTAACCGAATATATGATAATATTGTGCGTTGTGAAACTTTTTCTTATTATTTTGAATTTCCGAAGCTCCTAAGTCTGCTTTAATAATAATCTCAATTTCAATATAATTTTGTGCTTCTCACCCTGAATGAGTACAATGTAAGCAAATTCTATTTATATATTACCTGCAACCTTAGTATAAATTTCTATTACTATTTACTAATCTATTCGTGCATGAGGCAAAGTTAAACATGAGAATGAATGTCTGCTGATAATGTACGCTGCCTAATGATTTTCCATAAAGTTTATACAACTGATACTGTTCTTTCGTTGAGATTGGAGACTGAAAATGTTAACGAAGCGAAAGTTTTATCGGTTTTGAAATGAGCATGGATATCAAAATTAAAAGTATTTCCTGTAAAAATTCTTCTAGATAGACGAAAGACAAAAGAAAAAAAATAATAAAATTGTAGGAAACATGCAAATTAAAGAAATAGAGTCAGGTACAAAGAAGAAAATAGAACAAAGTAACTCGAGAGACATTTGCTGTGTGAACTGAGTACATTCCCGACACATTAATTAGAAAGAAGAAGGAATGAAAGAAGTTTTATCCTTTATATGCTCTTTTTATACCATCTTATACTAGGGTCATTTATGTTTTCTGCTAAAAGAAACGATTTTTCGTAGAATATACTCTATGATAACTTTAATCAGCTTACATATTTTCACAAATATGCGATAATATTTTCCATGTTAATGAATATAATTGATATTCCTGACTTCTATAGTTGTTTGATGGATTAAACGATATTGTACGCATTTTCTGATACTTTTGGCCTTTAATCAAGCCAGTAATGCAATTAAAACTAACTCAGAATAAGCTTCGAAGCCCACACGTAAGCTCGACTTATTTAAGATTTCATAATTTTAAAAGTGCAAATAGTAACTGCAGAAATTAAATTTTCAAAATATTAGTGAGATCATGTACAATAAAATATATTTTTAAGTTTCAAATCGTAATTCTATTATGCGAAATATATAGATGACATCTTCATTTAGTTGTAGTTTGTAAGATTTAACTCGATTTTACAAGAGGAAAATTTACGGAATCATTACAATATTAAAATAACCATATATATTCAGTGCCAGTTAACTTATTAATATAAAATATTATGCTTAACTTATAAGTTCATTTAAAATGATTAATTAATAAATCTTCATCCAAGAAAATTCAACCTAGATTACAGGTTCACTTCTTAAAATATCAGTGAAAACAAATTTAGGATATCAATAATCCGTATTAAAAAAAATCTAAAACTCGAATCAATTAACTAGACTAAAATATTTGGTGAATTATTTGTTATTAACGGTAAGAAATTTTCCCCTTCTGCCATCTTTTGTAATTTTTGACCGTTTTCTTTTTGCCTTTCATCCCGTTCCTATTTTTTTTCGATCTTCTGACATCGCTATTTTTTATCGGGGACGACTTAAAATCATCTTCGTCGGGCTCCATCCAAGATTCGTCAGATTCTGTTTGAAACTCGCCATTAGAAAATTCAGAACCGTTTTGAACACCCCCCTTACGACTGGCTAATTCTTTATTCACCGTTGCAGTTAAGTCTGCAGTTTTCTTCGACTGAAAACCCTCTGGAGTTGGATAATGCTGCACGAACAATGTCTTCACTGTTTTGCCACCGATACCATTTGCTATATCATTTCCATTGAAATTTTCCGTATTTGAAACTTGTTTCTCTACCTTCCCTGTGATTTCCTCAAATTTTGCTTTCAAGCTTACATTATCTGAAGGAGTTTTCGATGAAAAACTTTCATTCCTAATCTTAATTGACGATTCGTGATAGTGTAACTTTTTTTCTTGCACTGAATTCGTTTCCTTTGTTATTGAGATCTTTTTAGAATTTGAAAAAACAGTTGCAGTCTCTTCTGAATTCAGCACAGATATAGGAATTCGTTTGGTTGTGAGATTTGAATTTATACCAGTAAGATTTAGATAAAGACCGTCAGAATTAGTTACTAATGTAGCATTATCATTTGGTACGGGTGTGGGAGTAAGAGAGTAATGCAGTGTGATACCTAAAGGAGCATAACGCTGAGGAATGTTTACATTCTCTCTATCGGATTCTGGTTTAAGAAACGTATTTGGAAAGTTGGAAGTAACTTCATTGCCTGAGTTGGTTCTTTTCCCTTCGGAAGCACTCACCAACGTGATAGGCAATTCCAGCATTTTCGGATAATAATTATGTTCAAAATTCGATTTTGATAGAAAATCTCTGCCTCTGTATCGTCGATGTGGCCTTCGCTGCATCTCTGAGTTCTGAAAATCCAATAATGGAATATATATATATTTCTTTTTCTATTCACATAAATAAGTGAAAAGATCGTTGAACATCAGATATAAAAAAAATTATTATTTAAAATTTAGAACATGTATGGCTGAATGCGATTTTGTATTATCTGAATTTCTGTTACACTTACAAAGTAGCTCTCCGGGTCAGACCCCTCTCCATTATTAAAATAATTTATTGCTAGGTATCTCGCAAGACGTGTCTTAAACTGTAAAAGAAAAATTTTCAATATTTCCAATTTGCAGTTCATGTTGTCTTTTTCTAAAAATATAATAAAATTACAGTAGAAAACATACATTCTTCAGATCCTCAGGTGTCCATGAAATTCTACCTATTTTTCCGGGATTCATGAGTAAATTCCGAACCTGAAATAAAATTTTGGTTTATAAAATTTCAATATATGAATTACTTCTCTCAGGGTTTAAGTTAACATCTCCTGGATTAATAATATTCAATCCTGCCAATTTAATGTAAATGAACTTTTAATTTCCTATTTTTTTTCTTTCCATCAACTATCAGTTGCATCACATTCATTTGACAGCTAAGAAGACTTAATGTTATATTAATTCTGAGTATTATTTAGAGGCAATTTTTATAACTCAATATATTTATCACGATTTTACTATATATTTAAAAGCAAGATACGGTTCTGTTATCTAAATAAAGTATTTGATCATTAACCATTCTTAACATTATTTTTCCCCCAATAGATTTGTTTTGAGAAAAAATATATCTTTACTTAATTCTGTGAGAGACCTAAAATTTTCTGTCGAAAGAGTGGGAACCTTTTTTTAGTAAAAAGTATAGTAAAAGCTGAAAGAAAGAACGAAAAATGAAAAATTGAATTTGTGTAAAAAAACAAGAATTGCTAGGGGAATTATGGCTAATAGAGAAAAATGGCAAAAACCCAATCAAAGTCTAATAAATGGGATTGAACAAAGTTCAGACATTTTCACCGGTGAAGGAAATTCCGTTTGACAATCGGTAACTATCCCAACCAATGAAGAAAGTCTTCTTTCATTTTTTTAATCTCTTTTATCAAGTTCAAGAATTCAACTAAAAACTTTACTGCTAGAAAAATTTTTTAATAAAATTGCGATAGAAACAACTCTAAAAATTTCCTTACAATCATCTTCTAAGGTAGATTAAAAACTCGTTCTGTCAAACAAAAAACAAGGCAATTTTGATCATATTGCAACAAGGATTCGTATATAAAAAGTCATAGGTATTGAAAAACCAGCAGGTATTAGAAGGTTCATTCAAAACCAACAATTTTGTCTCATTCAATTCAGAATTTCAGCGGCCCCGTAAGTCTATCAATTTATGATTCTTGCCATGAATGCTTTCTAAAAATCAAAGAAATTCTAACTTATCCATAATTGGTACAAACAAAAAGAGGTGAATTTCATCCGTAAATTATTTACGACATCAAAAGAAACTTTTATTTACAGTTTTTTTATGAATTGAAGAATACTTTTGGTTTTTGCGATTGAAACTGCCGAAAGTTCCGTATTCTCGAGTGGTTCAAATATGAGCGTCCATCAGATCGTCATTAAACTTCACAACCATCGGCAATTAATTATAAAAAGCCCCTTGAGTTCCAGCAATCAATTCTTAAGCTCACTCCACGAAAAATTTGCGCGGGATAAATTTTTTGCTAAAGAGAAATTAGATTGAATTGTTTAAAAAAGTGTGGTCAGACTGATTTTGAAAAAAATAATTGAGAAAGGAGAAACTAAAATTAAATCAATTTATCAGATCAAAATTAAGTTGAAGTTAGTTACTGACTCATTTAGAACAACAGAATATTTTAAGGAATCTAATATGAAATTTGGGAAATGATAAAAGGAATCACAAAACATCAGCAATTGAAACTGAACGGAAGAGTTTTTTTTATATCGTTAGATACAATTATTAATTACTTATAATAAAACAAATGGAAATACAATGTAAAATATCATTAATGATTTAATCTTCAATTTAAAAAAATAAAGCTAAATAAGAGAATGTATGGAAAATTAAGATTATTTAGTATAAAAGCGAAATATGATCAGACTGCATAAAACCTTTCGTTAAAGCAAAAGTGAGATTTTTTCCTAAGTCCTAATTAATGTAATTTAAATAGGTTTATTTAAAAATAAATTTTAATATTTGCCTATATAGAGAATAATAGCGCTTTGATAATATTCCTTATTTTAATACATAAATAGATTTTTAAATACTTACGACATTGTTAACAGTTTGTTCTATTGATCCGACATCTATTTCTAAACCTTTTAAATAGGAAGACAAAACCACGGAATTGATCTTATTGCTAGTGTTCAAAATGCAGTGATAGACATTCTCCAAGGAAGTAGAATTAGTCAGTCTTAGGTAAGATGGGGTTCCATCAAGGACTAAAACCGCATCAATGGTATGAATGCCATAATGCGCGAATGAAAACCTCGGATCATCTAGTACCACTAAAATGCAAGATGTAAACCATGATATATTTATGACGGAATTTGTTCAAAAACTCACTAGAATAAATATTGTCACGAACCTAAAATCACAGAGAGAGAAATGTAAGTTACTTTCAAACGATCCATCGTTGCACTATTGAACAGAAATAAAGTCAATCGCTTTTTATTCAATATATATATATAATCTGGATATGTGGGAACTTCACCAAGCAAAGTGTAGGGTATCACGCAAAACTGACAAACAGGTATCGTCGACATTGTTCAACCCTCACTATACTGAAATTATACACTCATGAGTCCTAATGTGAAATTGAAAGCCTTAGGTTTATACCAATATTTAATTTATACGAAATTAAAGTTGAATATACTTAAACATTTATAAATAAGTGTCAAAATCAAACAGTCTTATGAAGAAAAATAAAATTAGACAAGGCTTTTAATGAAATTTTCTAGGAAGTTGAATTAAATAAAAGAAAAATGAGACTTATACGTCACATTTCAGAAGGACAAAGAAATTTTCTTCAGTATATGATTTTGTTTATTATGCTTCCTAACATTAGGAACAAGGCGATAGGTAATTATTTTAAACTCTGTTCAGACAATTATCGGATTATTAGAAACCTGAAGTTGTCCTCTCTCTCTATTTTTAATTCTTTTTTCTTGCCTTTCCCTTACAAAAACCTGACATTGATTAACAACCGAAAATTTTTTCTTAATTTACCGGGAAGCATTGCACACACATTAGTTGCAAAAACACATAACGATAGATTTCGATTTCATGTAATCGTTACCTTAATATTAATTATCAAGTTGAAATCGTTTTATGAATAAAAATTTCGAAGATCATTGTCAGGATGATAAATAATAAGCTTGATTAGAAAACTATTTGCTATTGATCGAATATGGATGAAAAAATTGAGCGTTCTTGTCGGAGATGCTGATTAAATGAAAATTTTAAAATATCAAATTTTTCAAAATTTGACACATCTTTCCTTTCGATGATGCAAAATAAAGCAATGTAATTCTTGCAAAACAAGAATAAAAACAAATGTAATTATTGTGTTATGAAAGCCAATTTCGAAAAAAAATTTGAAAAATAAGAATTAAGGAAGTGACCACAATGCATAAGACTCAAAGTCAACAGGTCAATATCAATTTTGGAGAAAATATAAGAATGAAAATCTGATATTTCCTACTATGGAAAATTAAAAGACTAACCTAAATTTGGTTATGTAATCAAAAATATTATGTACATTATTGCAGAGTATTATGTAACATATTACAGTTTATTGAAATAGCCAAAACATTAATTACCCTCAAACGATAGAATCAGAGTGCACAGAATTCTCAAACATAGAAAAGAATTATTCCTGAAATAAATACAACATGTAACAGCCTAAGGCATAATAATCCCAAAAAAAGGAAAATCAGCCAAAAAGTTTGACACTTTCAAAATAGATCGTGGGGTCAAAGAGAATGATGATTATTTAATGTGGCAAAATACAAGGCATTAATTTGGGATCGCGGCGAATGAAAATTGATGAAAGTCCTTCCCTTTGTCCACTTCTGCTTTGTAAGTTACCAGGACTGAAATAGTGACTTTCTCGAAACCAACTTTCTTCTTATTGTTCTTGAAAATGATTATCAAAAATTATTTGTTTCATGCTCTAACTCTCCAAATCCTTCGGTTCCATTCCTGCGCATGGGCCCTTCCCTTGCCGCCGGAAATCAAGTAAAAAGCAGCACAGAATAATGTATATAAATTCCAACTCCAAAACGGGAGGATGCTTTAGCGGATTTGAAACCGGAGGGTAAATAGTAAATAACAGAGGAACATAAACTTAAATTGCAATTCTAAAAATTTTTCTCTTTTTATTTTTTTTTAATACTGTTTTTAGGCAGTAATTTACAGGAAAAACTTTGAGTAAATTCGTAAAATATTTTGAAAAGGCATTTAAAAATTCGTGTTTTGAAATCAGCAAAACATTAAAAATATTGTTAAGAGTATTTGTTGCCTAATACTTTTTCTTTCGGGGGCAAAGACAACGATAATACTTTCTGCAGACATGGAAAACGACTTAATTTCTAAATAGTCATTATCTTGAGATGCTGGAAATCTTTGAGAAATTGGAGCCTCCCAAGTGCCAATTTCATTCTTGAATCTACGTCTAATAATCCTTGGAACTATCTTAAGAGAGAAAAAAACAATATTGAATTTAAGGCAGAAAACATGTTTAGATTAAATTTTGCAGAAGTATTTTCCGATGGAAGCAATATTTGAGGGAAGGCGTTTAACACAATAATTCATCAAAGTATTCCAAAAATAAATGAAAATATTATCCTGATGATGATGTGAAAGAACCAAATATCAATCTTCACATTTACATTAATGACAAAGATCATTAATGATCTTAACCAAATTTTCCTGCATCCTTTATGATTTTGAAACTTGAGGGTAAAACAGAAGCGTTTACAACAACGGTAGGCGACAAGAGAATAATTTCATCATATTCGGTGTAACGAATAATCTCTCACACATAAGAAATTTGCATAATTTAAATGGCGCCATTAAGGTAATTCAGGAAGTTTCTAATTTCTAAGTAACCGAGAAAGCAGGGGAGATTCAGCTATGAGGTAGCTGTGAACTGCATTTATTTTCTGTTTTCAAAGGATTTTTCCAATATTTCGAAAACTCATTAATAATGTGATAGGCAATGAATGAATTGTGAAAATGAACAAGCTCTAATTAGAAAATTAACTAAACTAAAGAGTGAATTTATTTTTTATAATTTTGCTGTAACAATAATCTTTTTTAGACAGAGTCGAGCTCTCACACTAAATGATAGTCGCATCATCTTGAAAGTGATAAAAAAAAGTATTGGTTAAAGACGACTAATTGCATCACCTACCCGATAAACAAATGCATTGCCTTTGTGAATTTTAATTGACTTAAAAATTTTAACAAGATTGAAAATAAGATAAAAAGATACTAAGGCTCTTAATATGTATTTATTTATTAATAAAATATATTCCTTTCGTTGTTCGAAAGTAAATATTTTTGTTCTCCCTTTTAAAGGAAAAAATTTTTAATTGATTTGGATAATATCCTATATCATATGATAAAACTCCTATCAGATATAATATAGCTAGCTTTAAAAAAATATTTTTCGTATCAGATTTGCATATTTATTTTTTCTCGGTGATGGCTTTATGTAATGATGAAAATGTATTTATGAATTAAAATTAATTTATGATGAAAATCTATCTGGAAATAAGAAACAGCATTTCAAGGAGGGCAACTATTTCTTGTTAGTGTGGACTCCTACAGAAAAGGCATAATTTGATAACAACTTGGCAGAACTTGATGACTAGTACAGGAAAAGTGCTTCACGTTTCATAATTTAATAGAATCGCAGTGAACTCAGATTGAAAGTAGAGTATCAAGAAAACATTTTGTGTAACAATGATGCAAAATTAACTCGAAAGCTTTTTCCAAGCAAGTATTGTCAAAATTGGTAAGGCGAAGTCTAAATATGATAGAAAAGGCCCGAACAGTGGCCGGGAAATTTCCAAAGAGATTAATGGAGTCATGACAAAAATGAAAACATTGAAGAGGACTCAATTTAGAACCTTCGTAAAATTCACTTTCACATTTGTGGAAAAATTGTACTGGGGAATATGTCTCGCATCTAAAAATCACTTTTAAAAAATTTTTCATTTTTTAAGAGAAACTAAATTTTCTCTAGTTTTACGAATCATCAATACGAATTAAAATTCACTTAATATACAAGTTCGAATTCATAGCTTAAAAAAGCTAAATAATTTATTTTCCATGTAACTTTTACGAGAAACATTTTGTGCGAAAAGTCTGAGTTTAAACAAAGAATGTAATAATATCATAATTAAGATAGATAAACATGAAAAAATTATCAAAAGATAAAAATGCAAAAGTTGAGAAAATCTAAGCATAAATATTTTCCTTTGCCGTACTTAGTATTGAATGCTGCCGCTAAAATCTCAGCATAAATCTATGTTGATTTTTCCGGAATAGAAAATTCATTCAAAGTCTTCGCGTATTCGGGCATATCCTAAAAGGATTTCAATCAGATGATAAAAATATATTTTTCAAGACGCGACTTTCAAATTGTCCCCTGAATGGTAATTTTAGATATTTTCTCTTAACATTTTTTTGTTTATCCGTCTATTTTATTAAAAGAGAAACTCTAGTATTTTGTGAACTAAAAAAAGTAAAAACGCGAATTTTGAGGAAATTTATTAGAATAGTTTTGAAATATGCTGCTAATAAATACTGAAGCACTGTAAAATTTAATTTTTTTATTGAATGTTAAATTTAGACAAAAGATATGAAGTTTTACTAATAGAATGCCTCATATTGCCGGAAAGTTTTAATAACACTTACTGAACAACATACGGTATGCAGAATGTCATAACGAAACCTCATATGCAATATCGCCAATTTGGAAACTTGGATTTTTTAACAATTAACAAGAAAAAGCTGATAGAAATAAAAGTTTAACCTACTGCTTGAAAAATAAAAATTCATTTTAGAAAAGGCTAGGCCTAGCAGCTCTGTGAAAAAAAGGATTAGAAGATTAAATATAAATGAAGTAGCTTTATCCTACCCCGTTTCTAAAAAGAATGTTCAGAGGCAAAAAAATTCGTTTTGAATCTAGAAACAAAAAAAGGGAAAAAGATTCGCAAATAAAGGATCATGCGCATTTTTGCATTACAAAACTTTTGAATCACGTCATAATCCTTGGTAATCTTTTTTGTGAAGATTATAAAGTTGTCCGAGGAATTAGAATTTGAAAGAAGGTTAAATATAACTCCCGCGATTGGGTCGAAAATGGTGAATTCTAAAAAGAACTATCGAGATTAGATTATGTGAAAATAGTAGTATACTATTTTCACGAAAATAGTATTTACGTATAATCCGAGGCCGTTAAGAATCACTTTTTAGATCGCTTTTCATCCTATAGTGAGCATATTTCTCATAGACTTGGTTACATAATACTTTTTTCAAATCCATAATAAGGTGAATGGTAAATCATCTACCACACTTACTCTTGTGTTCCATTAATGCGAATACCGAAAGACATCTTTATTTTAAAAGTGGTTAAATTTTTATAAAAACCTATTTATTCACTGACCATTATATTTTTTTCTATTTTAGGAATTAAAATTCAAGCATTGACTTCTAGGGCGATGGAATCAATAATAAATGATTGATAGATCTGAAACTTTAAACATAAACATTTAAAGAACAAAAAAACAAAATATAACGTATCTGGTAACATTTCTTATGGTAAAAATATTCTTTTGTAAAAGAATCTTTAATAAAAGAATCTAATAGAATTAAGAAGAATCTAAAAAGAATCTAATCTTGTAGAAAGAATTCTATAAAAAATATTCTTATTGTAAAAGAGCAACATATCTCAACAGTCTTGAGCATAATGAGATTTTATTCATGGAATATTCTAATCCTTTTATAATGATGAAAATATATTTGATGTGTGGAATAAAACCTTTCTTGTGTAAATGCATGTAAAAGACAATATCTATACACCAAAAATCTTTTTTCCCATTAATTTACACGCTATCAATTGAAATAATATGAATGGAAGACTTACTTCCTTATTACTAAATTAAATTATTAATATTTCCCTAGAGTCATACGGACGTAAAAAAGTATTAGGTTCTGAATCATAAAGTCTGCAATTCCAAATACGTTGCGTGACTTAAAAAATTAAAGCCATGTGTAATATAACAATAAAACAATATTAAATGCAGAAGTACCGGAATTTCCTTGCTAGGTTTTCAATAAACCACTTCCTAAATGGAATATAACTTTAAAATGTCGATGCTGATTGGCCTCATTAATTACTAAACTGAAATTAATGGAAAAAGGATTTTTGCACGTTTATATGGATCATTAATAAATCAAGAAAAAAAATTTTTATTATTATTATTTTATGATATCAGAGAAAACTTTATACATAAAACCTGAGCAATGTGATAGGTTTTTAGATAAAAATGTTAATTTCAGTAAATTTTTTGATTAAATTTTATTTAAAAATTGATCGATACTTATTTTTTTGAGTCAATGTAATAGAATATATTAATCGACTATAAAATATATGTAATTATCCAAGGTTTGGCGACCGGCAGGTTATCGGGCTCGGTGCACGTGGGTGGGGGCCTGCATATACGGACAATCGAGCCAGAGTCATTGGCGTCTTCACCGACGCCGCCACGCAGCCGTGTGGAGGCTGATAGCTGAGGAGGGGGCCAAAAGCTTCGGACTGGATAGAAGTCCGCAAGGGATCACAGGCCGGAGCTGGAAGTAGCTCTGAAGATGTTCCACCGGGGAGTTTTAGTCGGTTCGACTCCGACACTACCCATGCGGCCCCAATCACCGCATGGGTGCCCGGAGGTTTCCCCTCGTCAAAAAAAAAAAGGTTAGATTAGGTTTATGTATTGTAAAAAAATTATTTCATAATAAATCAAATTCCAAAGAAATTTACTTTAGTCGCCCCTTAATGCCAGCCACCAAAATGCCTAATCAAATTGATTTCAGACCAGAATAAAAAATAAAAAATTTAAAATTGCATCTCAAAAAAGTGCTAAAGGTTTGAGGCTGAAAAAGTATACAATTTTTGAATTGGATAGTAATTTAAAATTGAGCATTAAACACGCCAGAAAAAAGGATTGAAACAGAAATTTAAAATAAATGGCAAATCCTGTGGGACGAGTCAGCAAATGGAAGGGCAACCCATAAATTCTTTCCACACATTTCATGGGAATGAAAATAAAAAAACGAGAAATTAATTACTTTTCAGCACAAAACAAAGGTCATTTTGTAAAAAAACTGGCAGGAATTTAAAAATATTCAAACAATAAACTATTCTAATGGTAAAAAAAAATATCAGAAGATAACGCGAACTATTATTTTACCGAAATGAATTTCATAAGAAACTGTAATGCTACCGAATCATTTATTTAATTAAAAAAGTTAGTCTCAAAAATATTGTATTTAAATACATAATAAATATTCCAAAAATCTTAAAGTATAAACTTTTTACGAAAATTTTCCCTCATTACCCCATGCTTGATAAACTTAAATATTAAAATAAAATTTATGTTCATAAAATTGTGATGTGAAAATGTTTGGAATTTATGAAAATAAAATAAAATTTTAAATTGTAAAATACATTTCGTTTCGATGAATTATTCCGTGTAAGGAATAGAAGTTGTCCTATGGAACGGTTGAATTAGATTAGACGTGAAATTTATGATAGATTGGATTTCTCCTTTACAGTGATAAAGAAAATGCAAAACCATTTTCTAAATTCAAATTGAACTTATTCCAATTATCATAAGCATCCCTTTAGCTTTTCTCGACATACTAAATTATAATGCGGTAAAACAATATTTGATTTTATAATAAATTATCTAAATTTTTACGTTCAAAGCTGAAGCTCCAAAATCCAAGTTATAGTTTTCAATGATTTCTCCATTCAGTTAGCAATAGAAACGTTTCTGAGGGAACTAAAAATCTAACTGGATAAGGGAAAGTTTTAAGTATCTACTTTCTGTCACACAGAAATGATAAGAAAAAAGATCATTATTATTTTTCCTTTATACATTTGATCGATGTCTCTATTATTTTTTTAGAAAAAAAATTAGAAAAGGAAAAAGAAAAGTTGTTTCTTATTCAGGTGATGATTTAAGAAAGTTATTGGTCAATATGGCTTTTATTAAGTCAAAAAAAAATCAGTATCTTCCAAGCCCTGCTTACCTCTTGAAAAACGTAGACAACCTATTTGTCATGTATCGCAGAAGTACCGCAGTAAGTTTAATTGATTTTCAAGGCACTTTCTTTTTCAAGAAGCAAGTGTTTTAGGTCTTCCTAGGCCAGAGAAAAATCGGAATGAAGTTTATGAGAAAAATGCAGTACAAAGCCTCGATTGTAATGACTACAAATTCGGACGCACTCTTTTAACCAATGATTGATAGCGAACTTTCGGATATTAGGTGTCATTAACCATAGGAGTAATAAACGTGAGAATTTTGGTGAGAAAAATTTACTTTCTGATTTAAAAAAAAAATCTTGGATTCGGCGATAATAGTTCATAGAAAATTACAATAAATGAAAATGAGAAAGAGAAAGAAAATAAAATAGTTTGAACATCAATATAAAACGTAAAATTTTTCAAAGTTGTCAGAAACTAATATAAAAAAGGGGAAACGAAAAAGTTTCCAAATTTTTACTCTGTATTACTAGCAAAGTTTATTAACCAAGAATTAAAAAACTATTTTAAGTACAGCAATATAATAATGACGGATATAATGGTTCGAGAAAAAAAATGAATAACTGATTATATTGTATAAATGTTGTACTTTGGATACGGGCGGAAAAACGGTACTTTCGGGAAGTTCTCAATTTTCGCATTTTGAGAATTACTTAGATTTTACGAAATAGGTTTAAAATATTTGTTTAGTTTCGATTTAATTCGTAAAGGAAATTAGTTTTTAAAAAAATTTATTCCAGAAATATTTTTTTTTGTTCAAAGAAAATATATTCTTTTACGAAAGAATTTTATTAAGCTGAGGAGATTACGTAAAAATTATCTGGTCACGGAAACTGAAAATAAAAGAGTTTACACTTCAGACTATGTAATGTTGTATAGTACCAATGAAAAGAAAATGTAAAGCTTATTGTAATAGCGTGACCAAATCAAACCAGAAGTTTGAATAACCGTGAATGTTCATATATCGCAAGTATTTTTATTCTCAACATACGTATCATACAACAACAAAAGAACATTATTCTTCAAGCAGGAATAGCAATTCCATTTGGTACATTATCTAATGCAGTATAATTTAAAACAAGTTAATATAAATTATTATTACTCGTAATATATTTTCATTAGTGAAATAAATAAATGTACTATGGTTTTTCTTAGAATTCATAGTAAAAAATTTAGTCTGTTGTCGGTCTTATTAACATTAACTAATTTATTTTAGACGTTCATCAATTTGTGATGACGTTTAGTATGAAATTGTTCAATAAGACGTTCAATAATGAAATTTTTTGAATAATAAATAAGAGACCTGACGATAGAGCAAATTATTTTTTCATTCGGGTTCCTTGTCTGAAAGCTTTTAAAGTGAATTCTTAGTAAAACCGAGAAAATTGTACAATGTAAATCGGCGAAGCGCATTAGCGTGGAACGAATCCAATAGAAAAATAACTGAAAAAGTCATTAATGATAAATGCAAGTATTTTATTCCTTTGTAGATAACGATGTTGCGAAGTCTTGCACCATCCAAATCCTTTCACAATCAATACGGGTCCGAAAGTCGAGGATTACCACCAAATAAAAATCTATTCAAATGCAACATTTATGCATGCTTGGAAACATTCATGCAAAGCTAAGGAAAATTTCATAAAATTTCAAAGATCATTGGTGATTCAGAGGTTTTGCCGTGGCGGCGGATCGAGCGAATCACTACATCGTTCACAGTTATTTCTGTCATTTAAATCTCATCAACTTTATCATGACTTCTACATGATACAATCTCATTCACAAGGTTCTCTCCCTGTTCCACGGGATTTTCATCAAAGAGAAATTCTCGTGAATTTTTTCCCTTCTTTATCTTGATTAATGTAAACTCGACCGAAGAAATAAATTTCCCGGTTTCTTTCTTCACTGGCTCAGAGATTTTACAGGAAAAAAACTATTTTCCTGGAACGGTCTTTCGCGCGGTTAATACTTCTTGTGCACTCTCTGGAGACCCCTAATTCTCTCTTCTCCTTATCGGAAAACTCCTTTCCCCATGGTTATCATTGATCCATGAGTATAGATTTTAATTAACAGCTTAATGTACTGTTCAAAAATTTATTACAGTAAAACGCACTGACTTCTCAAAACTAACAAATATTGCTATAACATTTATGTCTATATCTTAAAAGCAAATAAAATACTATTTCAGAAATTTGAAAATATTCATTACCATGTTTTAATAAAATTTTTGTGATAAATTTAATCAACAACTAACAAAAACCCGTGAATATACGAAATGTTAATAGCTTCTTGCGAGATTACAGCAGTTTTCTCTATTTTAAACTAATTCAACGTAACTTCATTTTATTTTATGTATTGGATTAACCTCAGTTTTACTTTCTTTTTCCCGAAAGGCACATCATTTACATACGGATGAAAAATCAGCCCAATATGCATTGCATTTCGTTGTAATTGGCCAGCTGCGAAAACAATTAGAGCAAAATTAAAATTAAATATATAAATTTGCAATGCACAGTTTTATATATATATTTTTACAAAACATTTTTAATTAATTCCGTCTCCAGTAAGGAAAGAAGTCATCTTAATTAAAGTGACTGATGAAAAATTTCAAAGGAACCAAAATGATTTTGCAACCGCAACTTTTAACATACTGAGGTTTCAGCGAGGAGGATTTCGGAAAAATCTGAACATAAATTGACTCTCTGAGTTAGAATTATTAAACCCATCCTTTAAACTCATTAATTATAACAATATTTTTTTACCACAAGCATATTAAAAATATTTAATAATTTTTAATCAAAACCCTAGTTAATATTTTAAAAAAATAAATTGAACGAAGATTTTTTCGTTCACATATTAATACATTTATTGCACGATTTATTGACAAGTCTTGTATGTTAGAACCTGACGGTCTCATCAGCGTATAACTGTCATCTATCATTATATCAAAAAACTGAAGCTTATGTGAATCCAGATTAAATATATAATGCAATTTAACATTAGTGAAAAATTTTTTCACTAAAATTACATTATAGCCTATCATATATTTCATGTACATATGTAATAGATCTACATTTGTATGTGACGACACATTTTTATTATTGTCATTCACTGTCTCCATGATAAAAGTAGACAGGATCATTTGAGCAGAGAATTTATCATGTATTTAAAATCTACAGGGATTTTCCCTGTAGAGATTATTTAGACAAAAAGGAATTAAAATTTACTTTACTTCTAAGTCATCTGCTGGGAAGAAAATGATTCGAACTTTCTCCATTATTTAGCTAATTTTTTTCTTGTTTTTGGAAAATACATTCTTTTTATAATAAAATTAAGAGTTATTATAAGCCAAAAATACAAAAAAAACATTCCCTTTCCGAGCTAGCGTAAACCAAGAATGATTATCAAAGTGGTAAAATTACAAAGTATAAAAATTAAATTTAGATTATAACCGAGTGAAATTTCCAGAGTTCGGTCGTTTTATCCGCTTGATTGGGCGAAAAAAATTTTCCAACATTTAATTTGGTTCTCTTTGGGGCAAAATTTCACTATCAAATTGTTTTCTGCACGCATAAATCAGAATATTTTTATTCTTTGAAGAAATGACATATCGAAAAAGTACATAATGTCAAAGAATATCGGGCGATGTGAAAATAATAATAAATTTTATAAACATATAAAGCTGCTCTGACAATCTCAATCAAACAATCATGGGTAATATTCGTCTCAGAATTCAAAGTAAGCGAATGAATTATCTACTTTCCACTATTGCTTTGAGAATGCACAGTGAAAGGCAATTTTTCAGGTCACACGTGTAAGACTATAATTTATCTCGTACATTTTCTGACTTAATAATTGTGTCATCTCAATAAAAAAAAAATGACATATGTTTCGCGTTCATATTAATGCACATTAATGAAGAGAGCATGAACTATCGTCCACAGCCATACATATCCAAGTTACAAATGAGGAGTGCTTTACAAAATTTTTCTTAACTTTTCGTCTACATCATTAAGTATATTTAAATAAGAAGCTTATTCAAATTATCGCCAGCAAACTTTATCCTTATCTAAAAATCTAATAACAAAACGATGAGTTACAAGATCTGAGCATCTCTCCCTGATTAATTAGTCTTTAAAATTTAAATTTCAAAAGAGCGCAAAATTATATTTCTTCCAATCCCAATTTCCGAAAAAATTTCAATTTCTTTCATGTGTCTTCCTTTTTCCTTGAATGGAAACCAATTACAGTTATTATTGCCTTTTTTCGCCAAAGTTTCCTTCATATTTCGCGAAAGTTTCCTGAAATTCGACACCGTTGATCCTTTTGTTCCATTCAAAAATACTGAAAATTTTTTTTAAAGAAAAATGAAAAGGACTTCGCGAAGACAGATATCGCGACACCTTAGATAGACGCCATTTCGCGGTAGAATGAACTGATTTCGAAGAAAAAATTTCGATTGACGAAAATGAAAAAAATTAAAACAAGTGAGATTATAAAAACAATAATAAAATGGATTAGGCATTTTGAGAGCGAAGACAAAAGGATTTCTCCTCCGAAGTCAAAGGGCAATCTCCAATCGAAATCCCTTCAACTATCCATTCCGCACTCCACTGTGAACGAAATCAGTACAAAGCTTTATTTTCAAATTAAATATTCAACAACTCCTTATAATTTAGTGTAACATTAAATAAAATGAAAATGAGAAAGGTGTAAAATGAAGAAAATTCGCTCAGAAAGGCAAGATGAGCGGAATTATTTAGTCATTTACTCGGAACAAAAAATTATCTTTATCGACCACAAATGATACGGTTTTAGGTTTACTGGAAATGTTTTCCGTCTACTATATATTGTCACATGCAAATTTCAATAAATTCCCAAGTGAGTTCGCATTTTCCGATTTAGCTTTAAAATTAATTTAGATTTCACAAAGAAAATTATACAAATACTAATAAAATTTAAATGAACATTTAAAATATCGTTTAATTATAATTACATTATAAAACAGACCTCTTAAAACAAAATACATAGTTCGGTGAATGAATATTTTGCATCTATGAAAAAAAATTTTGGTGTAATTTTGGAATTCATTTTGGTGTAAATAAAGGCATAATATGCTTAAAAAATGAATGAAAGTGACAGTGAAATGAAAAACGTTAAAAAATAAAAATTAAAAGCTCTTGTACACCTCGCTGATAAAAAGTATCACATTTTTATAGTTTACATGCAAATGACAAAATTAAATCTTCATCAAATGCAATTAATTGCATATTTAATTTTATTGCCCTAAAAATTTATGTAAATAATTTAAGAATTGTATTTCACTCTTTAGAAATTTAACTTTGGAATTAATATTTTAGGTTTAATAGTTGCTTTGTGAGATGTTAAAAAAATGTATGTAATACAGAAATAAATATTTAGAATTATTCTAGAACATTATAATCAACAAACCACCACCGTTACAATAAATTAAAATGTGTTGTATATTTAATAACAAGAATTAATATTACATACACTATTACATTAGAATTAATTTAAAAATCATTTCCCTTATAATTTCGTTTCTGACAAAAATTCACATTTTTGATTTTTTTCTATTTTCAGAAAAAAGTTCAAATTTCCTTAGCAAAATTAAGTTAATACACTATTAATCGTATCAAATTTTTGAACGACAAAGTCTGGCCTTGATTCTTAGTTCTTTAAAAGTAGTCTTAGTTCTTAATACCCATAATTTTCAGTATAAAAAAATTGTTATTGCTAAATAAATCCAATGCCTGATACTTTTAACGAGCTCTTTCAATCACTGTCTTCAGTTCTTCAATTTTCTTTAGTTCAGCAATTAAATTAGACAAGGTTAAAGAATTTTTCTTTTTTATTTCTATTGGTGTTCTTTCTTCATAACTGGGTTGCGAAATAGTCGAGCTTAATTTTTGAAGTCGTTCCTTTAAGTTGCTTTCTTTCAAAAGAATTGAAGCAAATATTTCCCTCAGTGTATCTCTATCATGCTGAAAAAATTTAATGAAAATAATATCTGTAAACTAGAAAATTTAAACAGTTTATAATGAATGTCAAAACCCACTTCGTGATACAAGTGTATTTTGCAGTCTTCTACTTCCTGTACAATTACGTTTTTTTTAGATATTTCGCCCCTAACTCGACTGATATATCCTATAGAAGCATGTTTTTTCAAGAAGTTCATCAGTTCATCACAAAACAATTCTTCAAATTCCACTGAACAGCTTATTAATACTGAAAAATTTACGGTAAAAATCAGATTTCAAAACATTCCAATTTTCTCATCTCATATCTGCCATGAACACAACCTGTATTTTACTATTTTATTAACTTAATCTAATTTTTATTTGTCTCAATTAAATAGGGTTCAGAAAATTTTTGATTTAAAATATTACGAAAAGACAAAAACAACCTCTTTATACTTATAAACATACCTTTTAAATTTTGGTTGGAAAGTCTATACATGTTTCTCATACTGCGAAGGACATACAGTATTTGCAAAAATTTTGACATTAAATTTTCTACGTTTGGATCATGAAATTGATTCCAATAATCGAGATTTGGATACTGAGCGATCGTGATGCTTTCAGACGGAATGAAATTATTTAATTTAGGCAAGCAATGATAAAGCTCCTCGGTCACGAAAGGAATAAATGGGGCTAAAAGACGAAATGAGGTTTCCAGACAGTTGAATAAAATTGATATTACACGACGCTTTTCTTCGGTTGAATCACCAGTAAGAACTAATTTGGTACTTTCCTGTAAATAAAAATTTGATTTTCATCTGCATACTAACAAACTACATAAAATTAAAACTGTTATCAATGGATTACTAAAAAGCTTTTATCATTGAATATATAACAAAAAATATTTTAAAAAAGAAAGTTAAATATAAATTAAATAGTTGTAATAAATAGTCTTTTATTTAACACAACAATCTATATTTAATATTTATATTTTAAAGATTTCGACCAAACTCTTCCACTCTTCTTCAGAATTAAATTACAGCTTATTCAGAATAAAACTTTTTTATTTAAAAATACAACTTAAAAAATATTTAATTTGATTTTATATCTTCAATGTTTTTAATTTTTATTAAATAAATGTTTTTAAAATTTCACAAAAAAATATATAATTAATGTCATTTTCAGTGTAATATTATTTAAATAAATTATATAATAATATATAAATTATATAAATAATATAACCTAAAAAATTTCATTTTTTCTTTATAACCTTAAAAAAATCGCCTCAACTCACCAAGTATAAATCACAAAATTGATTAAGAATAAAATTTTTGATTGCTTCTACACAATGATGAAACTGGAAGCTTTTAAAATTTTCTTCCGATAATTTTACGGCTGTCGATAATGAACTTAAAATCCATCTGTCAAAAATCGACAAATTTGTTTCTGGTATTTTTACAGAAACGTCTGATACATTTTGAGCGGACTTCAAGAGATATATTGACGCTTGCCAAATTTTATTACAGAAATGCTTGTTGGCTCTGCATAAATCAACATTAAAATTGATACTGTCACCTAAGGCAATAACATAAATTTAACTTTTATTTAAACAAAAGCAGCTGATAAGTAATTGTGCAAAAAAAAATTTAAGTGTTAAAACAAAATATAATTATTCAAGGAATATAATATTCACATACATTTTATTTTGTCATTACAAAGGGTTAATCTCAAAGCATCGGCTCCGCAATCTGGAATTCCTGTAGGAAACATTTTTTTCTGACCGTCAATACAACGTTTTAATTCACTCTTGTTGAGACTACCAATTAGGAAGTTTCTTTCAGCCTGACTTTTCATTACCTCAAGAGTAGCACCATGAATAACGTTTTCGGGTAATACAACATTACCATAGCTTTTTGACATTTTTCTGCCGTAAGCATCGCACATTAAGCCGTGAAGTATAATTTTCTGAAACGGCAGTTGGCCTGGAAAATTTAATCTCTGTTTTATAGATGTTTGATTAATTGTAACAATTTAATACCAAAAATTTTTCAAGTTTCTTAAATCTTGTCTAATAAAGTTATCTAATTACCTGTTATTTCCAGTCCTAACATTAACATTCTGGCCACCCAAAAAAACAAAATGTCTCGACCAGTTTCCATTAAACTTAGTGGATAAGTAAAATGATTTAATTTATTAGGCCATCCCGAAAGAGTAAAGGGCAGGATTCCCGATGAAAACCACGTATCTAGTACATCAGGTTCTTGAATAATATTTATTTGTGAAGGGTCAGATTGAAATTTCATTCCTGCAATAAGTCTTGCTTCTTCTAAAGATGTTGCAGAAAGCCATAGGGATTCTTTATCTGTCTTACATTCATACATTGGTATCTGATGACCCCACCACAGCTGCCTTGACAAATTCCAATCTTTACCATTTTTGAACCAGTCCAGTAATATATCTTTGCAATACTGAGGTTCAATATTGATATCATTATTAAGTAAGACATCCTGAATTTTTTTCATCATGCCGTGACATTTTAAAAACCATTGATGCTTAGAAATATATTCAATTACGTCTCCTGATCGACTACAAATTGGTACAAATGTTAAATGCTTTTGTTTTCCCCTATATAAGTTTAAATTCTGTAGTTCGTGTAACATTTTTTCTCTTGCATCGAGTCGCTTCATTCCGCAAAATTTGGAATAACAATCTAATTCCTTTATTAAACCATTTTCATCAATAACATCTATTATTTCTATATTATGCCTCTGGAATAATTCAAAATCTTGTTGTGAGTGAGCTGGAGTGATTTTAACTGCACCAGTTCCAAAGTCTGGTTTCACATCTTTGTCAAATATGACTGGAATTTTGCAATTTCGAAAGGGATGCCACAGATATTTATTTTTCAAATGGAAATAACGTGAATCATCTGGATGAACAGCAACTGCAGTGTCTCCTAGAATTGTCTCAGGTCGTGTTGTAGCAACAATTACTTCATCATCTTAAAGGAAGAAAAATAGATATGATAATAATTTTCTGTTTAAAATTTCTCATAAAAAGAAAATAAAGACTTTCAACTTACCTTCTTTCTCACCATTGCATAACTTATATGCAAATTTATATAAATAACCATATTCTATTGGTTTTCTATATCCTGGTATATATAGTCTAGAAGGTTGATCAATTTCTTTCCATTCAATTTCAATATCTGAAATTGCTGATTTCAAAAAACAAGACCAAGTAACAAGTTTTTTGCACCGGTAAATTAAACCTTTTTCATATAAGTGGATAAATGCTTTACTTACAGCTTCACAATTTGCCTGAAATATTTTCTAATTTTAAGTTTGTTCTCAATTTTTTCCCATCTTTAATTACATTATTTAGAAATAAATAAATAAATAAATTCACAATCATATTCAAAAAGCAATTTCAACTGTATTTTTAAATTACTCACTGTATCCAATGTGAAATATTTCCTATCCCAATCTACTGAAGCACCCATTTGCTTCATTTGCTGAATTATGCTACATTCTTTTTCACTTTTCCATTCTAAAATTTTTTTTGTGAATTCTTCCCTTCCTAAATCATGTTTTGTCAAATTTAATAAATTCATTAAATATTTTTCAACAGCTACTTGAGTTGCAATTCCTGCATGATCAAATCCAGGAATCCATAGTACATTTTCTCCCTTCATCCTCATCCTTTATTTAAAAAAAACTACAATTTAAAAATGATTTTAAAAAATTAATTTTTTTGTAATTTATTTGAAAATTTTTCACTGATTAGTAGTATTCATTCTTTAAAAAAAATATTTGTTTCATTACTTTTTATCTTATGAATTAAAATGACAGAAAATTAGAAATGCTAATCACAAGTTTCATATAAGCAAAGTTAGCTAATAAGTTAGCTAAAAGTTTCATATAAGCTAATCAATAGCAAAGTTAGATATTACTTCATACCATCTGAGGAATACATCTTGTATAGTGATGGTAAGGGCATGTCCTAGATGAAGCGTTCCAGTTATATTAGGAGGTGGTAGGAGTATAGTAAAGACATTTCCATCATTCTTTGGCTTGAAATAGCCCTTTGATTCCCACCAATCATACCATCCAGTCTCGGTAGTTTTCGGGTTATAGGTTTGCGCCATGATTTTGGATGAAACGTCTGAAAAAATCAACAGATATTAAAAAATATTTCTCGATAGATTCGAATTAATCTAGTGTAATTTTAACATTAAAACATATTTTCTATATTTTTTCAAACCTTCATGAAATTATTTGGTAATAAAAAACAAGTTTGTTAAAATATATCTATGAAATTGTTTGTCGTGTGTCTATTTCTCATTTACCAAGAGTTAAATATACTTTTTTCTGTATTCAAACCTAAAAAAATATGTCATTTGCAAAAGAAATGAGGCACAAAATATTATATAATATTTGAAATACAAAAAATTATCTAAAAAGCAATTTAATTAAAACTAATTTTATTATTCATAGCAACGGAAATGCGACATTTTAAAATTCAATCACTCACCTTTTTTTGCATTTTTACAATTAATTTTACTGCAGAATATACGGAAAATGTTGCTTGACTCAAGTTTCTGTGTTTTTGAATTGATTCGAGACAAACTTTTTTTTAAAAATATTTTTTCCGTCAAAACGACCATTTTCAATATCAACACCTTATAGGATTGCTCTTTTAGGTAGCAGAAGAAAAATTATGGCGGCTGTCTGTAAATATTCGATTTCACGTCTTATTAAATACTCTTGGAATGAAGTTACGCTTTTTAAAAAGAATAATACACAGCTCTTTTGTCATGGGAGGGCAAATATTTCATTCCGATCCCAGTATAGATCAAAGAATATATTGCAGAGCAATTTAGGACTGATAGCTACCGGCCTTGGAGCTGGTGCACTCGTTGGGGGTAGTTATTCATGGTATAAGTCTTTGGAGGTAAAACAATCAGTTACAGATAATTTGCAGAAGAACGAAACTGTCGAGATTGAACATATCATTCTACCGCTCAAGCCTGATATACCAATTTCACGGAGAGTATGTATCTCTGTTGTTAAATGCAATTTTACATCTTTATTGTAAATTTAAATATTATCCTCTTAACATTTTCATAAATCTGAATAAAAATGTTTTTTTCATTTCCAGATTCACTTTCCTACAGACAAGACAAATTTAAAGCTTACATTATTTCAGTATCCAACTTGTCCATTTTGTTGTAAAGTTAGAGCTTACTTAGATTATTTTGGTATTTCATATGATGTAATAGAAGTAGATCCTGTACTAAGGCAGCAAATATCTTGGACATCATATAAAAAAGTTCCAATACTTCTAGTTGAGACAGATGATGGATATCAGCAGTTAAATGATTCCACAATGATTATATCAGCTTTGACATCATATTTAAATGATAAAAAATTACCGTTAAAGGAAATTGTCAAATTTTATCCAATTATTGAATACAAGGATGAAAAGGGGAAAATAAAAAATGATATATTAAACAGGTATTTTTTAATGTTTGTGGATGCTGCACCTAAGGGGAAGACATATGAAAGTGTAAAGTAAGTATAAAAATTTTGTAGTTTACCATTTAATCTTTTATAATAAAGCAATTAAAGTATAGGAAGATATATTTACTTTAATATCAAAAGAATTAATTTATAATTTTCAAAGAAAGTATCAGTTTTTTGCAAAAATATTTTAATTTAATATAAATTTGTATTAAAGAAACTAGCAAACAAGCAATAGTTGATAAATTTAAAATATTGTTATAACCAAATTAAAATCCTCATATTTTAAAATTTATATAAAATGTATTATTTTCAAAATCTAAGCCATAAAAGTTTATATTAGAGAGTTGATAAAAATGTATATAAAATTATGCTTTTTGTAGTGAGAAATCTTTTGGAATAGAAAAACTCATAAAATATTAGTTGTTTTAACCCATATTAAAAATGCAGAATTTTATACTTTTTTGGACCTACATACAGTTTTATGTTCAAATTTTTATCATGTTTAACATTATTTTTAAAATCTATAAATATTGAAAATTAAGGCTTAGCAATAATTTTCTTAAATGTTGCTGAAATGTGAAAGTGCATTTATGAAGAATCTCAAAATTTTATTTTGTAACATTCAAAGAAAAGGTATTTTTTTATCACTAGGACAGACATATTTCATTAATTGAATTATTTAACAAAAATAAGTTTTACTGAAGTTATGCCTCTTTACCACTTGAATATGAATTATAGGACTGAAAGACAATGGCGACAATGGGCAGATGACGTTCTTGTTCATACTCTTTCACCAAATGTGTATCGCACTCCAGAGGAAGCTTTACAAGCATTTAAATGGTTTTCTGAGGTATAGTCTGATTGACTTAAAATTCATGGTTTTTCAGTAATTATATAATTTATTTATTAATTTATTTTTAATCAATTTTATTTTCAAATTCATTAGTGTCATAGAAGCTTTAAAAATATATTTAAGGCTTTTTACATTTCTTAATAGAACGTAATAATAATACATAAGCATTATTTTAAACTTTTTCAGTCTTATTTATTAATATTCTTAAATAATTTACATTAATGTCCCATTCTAAAAATTTAATATATGTCTTGTCTTTCTAAAGGTTGGTGAATGGGAAAGATTATTTCCGTCATGGGAGAGAAACTTAATCATTTATGTTGGAGCTGGTGCAATGTGGATAATTGGAAAGATGTTAAGAAGGAGACATGGCCTGAAAGAAGATGTAAGAGAATCATTATATGATGAATGTAGAAAATGGATGAGAGCTGTCAAGAACAAAGGCACAGTTTTCTTAGGCGGAAAATCACCAAATCTAGCTGATTTGGCAGTTTATGGCGTGTTATCCAGTATTGAAGGATGCAATGCTTTTGAAGATCTTCTTCAAAGTACGTCTATCGGATCTTGGTATTACTTAATGAAAGAGAAAGTTACAAAACATGAAGGAAAAACAGAAAATATTATTGCAACCCTGCATAATATGAAATAAAACTTCACTTGTAAAAAGCACAGAGAGAACATCATGAGTTTTTATTTGTTAATAAATAAATAGAAATTGTTAATGCCACTACAAGAAATAATTTCTATGTGCAGATTGACATAATTTTAAATAAATCAATTTTTATTTCTCTAATAAGTCATATTATCAACATGTTTATTAATTAAATTGGATATGTAAACTTAGTAATGCTTTCTTGACTATTGTAAATTATGGATAATTCTCTGACACTTAATAGATGATTTGAGTAATGAAACACTTCAAAAGCTTAATTGTAATTTTTACACCTGATCTGATTTAATTTCAAATCTTTATTATTTATTTTTAATATAAATTAATTTCAAATTCTAGTATTTAAATCTATTTTATATAAAAATTGTATTCAGAATATATAACATTCTGTTGTACTGGATCATGATCTTATCAATCAATACAATTGTACAGTTAACAATTCTTTATTTACATAAATTGTATCATAGGATCATCTTTATGTCTTTTCTTTATTAAATATGCTTCCATTTCTTCATCAGTAGGCTTATTAACTTCATACATGCTATTATATGGAATTTTTCTTTCATCCATTGCTAATATCAATTCTGCCCTCTCTTTCTCATAATCTTCTTTTTTCAGTGCCTTAAAATAAAAGAAAATCTAATAACAAACTTTCAAATACAAAATATATCAAGAGATCTTTAACCAGATAAAAACAAATTATTGTTGTCATACTTAATATTTATGAATTTTCAAATGAAATATTTTAAAAATTTAAAATATAAAAAGAATTTATAACTCACAGCTTTTAATCGATTTTGGTATGTATTCTTCAATTCTTTTTTTTCTGCCTTTCTCTGGAGCTTGAGCTGTCGTTTAAGTTCTTTTATCAATTTTTTCTTTTTCTTCTTCTTTTTTCGTTTCTTTTCTTTCCCACTATCTGAATTATTCTGTAAGATAACATTTGAATAAATAAAATTTTAAAAATTGTTCAGCAATGTTTGGCAGTCTCAAATTTTGGACTTTATAAATCAAAGACATTTACATCAGATTCTGAAGATTGATCAGATTTTTTACCCAAAACTTCTTTAACTGGCATTTTATTTGATTCTTCTGAAATATTTTCACTGTTTGATGCAGCTCTTCCTGATTCTCCTGTGCAGTATGAGTTCTTAAATAATGAAAATTTTATAAAATTATGTTTTTCAATAATTTTTCTGCTAAAAAACTTTTCACTTTGTACTAAATAATTAATTTGATTTATACCTTAATAAAACAATAACAACATTTGTAACCCCATTGGCCATTTTTCCAGTAAGATCCAAAAACTGATGTATGATTATTTGGATATACATCTTCCTCATATTTACTTCGTATGATGGGTTTCTCTTCACCCTGAATATAAAATAAAAATAAATTAATAAAATCTTTGTTACAATAAATTATTCCTACAATGAAGTTGAATTTAATTTTAATCTTTCTTACTTTAATAACTTTTCCATAACGAGAATATTCTACATAGTGTTCAGTCTGTGCCAAAAGTAAAGTTTTAGGTGGTGCCTTAAGATGTTCCTCACCACCATATTTTCTTAAAATATTCTCTTGGACCTCATTTTTAAATTCATCCTTTTTTTTTTCATAAACTTTTTGAAGAACTTCTAGTTTGGTTGGTTCAGCCAATAGATGAACATCAACTCCTTTTTCATATGCTTCCCATGCAAACTGCTGAGCTATGGCATGTTTTTGTGTATCTCCTGTGAAACGCACAAAGTTCTCGCCAGCATAATCAGCTCTAAAACATAGATTACCAACATATTTCATTTTTATATTTATGAGTTTTTGCAATGAAATATATTGTTTTTAAATGTAAAATATAGAAAGAAGTTTATAAGTTACAGTTTTCAGCAAAAAAACAATTTTACAACCATGAAAACAATAATATCTTGTATTTGTAAAGAAGCAAGAAAAATGATCTTGAATGTAATATCATAACATGTATAAATAAAAAATGGTGAACAAAAATTCAAAATGTCATAAGAGAAAGATAAAATAGAATTCTATGAATGGTTCTAATTATGAAATATTAAACACATTATCTAGAGTTATAATATACATTTTTAATAATGATGTTTGAACTATGTTTTTTCAAGGAATATTTCAAATACTCAGTATTAATATTTTATACTTGCATAAATGATTTTAAGTCATTTTACTCATCCAAATTAAAAAGATCTATAATAAGTATAATTATGTTTAAGGATGTCTAAAGTTAATAAATATTGAAGAAATATCATTAATTTGTTAAATAACAAAATATATTCATATGCTAATTTCACTTACTCCTCCAAATCCACATTCTTATTTGGATCAGGATTATCTCTCATGGATCGAGTTTTAGGATCATAATATGCTGAACCAAGGTCTAGATTCCGCAAATATTTTGCAGTATCTTCACGTATCCTTAAATTTCTGACTGTTATTCGTTGCTTACTATCCACTTTTGTTCCTGGCATATCAAAATCATCTACATATTTATCTTCATCCTCTTCATTATCAACTTCCTCATTCTGTAAATGCAGGATTATTGTAAAATTTTTATTATTAATATAATAATTTTATAAATTTAAATGTGAAATTTATGATTTTATACAAAATACCATTTCATCAGCATTATTTAATTTTTCAGCTCTAAGATCACGTTTGGCTTCTTCAACTTTCTGATACTCTTCTATAATAGCTTTATGCTCAGATGGATCATATCCAGCCCATCTATCTCTCTTTCCATCAAAATCCAATGCTAATATAGGTTGAACAAATTCATCGTGACATATTTTTATCCCTGTATATTTAGCTCCAATTTTTCGTGGTCTTTCCATACAATTTTTCTTTTTGTGTGTCATAGCACCACAATTTTCACAAGCACCCTTTCTATATTTTGTAATGATTTTTGACTAAAAAAAATTGAGATATTATTGAAAATTGATGCACCAATTAAAAATATGAATTTTGAACATCAGTACTTACTGTATCAACACCTCTTTTATACCATTCATCTAGTTTTGAGTATTCTTTTTGTTTTTCAGGCTGAGGCCTTTGATGTTTTAAAGTAGGTCCTTTTGATCCAAAATACCATGGTGCTGAAGCAATATACTGAGGAATATGTGGATTAATATCTTTCCCTTCTTCATCTACTGCAGCTGGAGCTGTACCTGCCTAATTTTCCAAATAATTTTAAATTCATTTAAAGAAAAACAATAAATTATATTTTTGTTCTTAAATTAATCAAAAGTTTTAGATCTAACATTGACATTTAAATCTCAAACATATTAAACTACTATTTTGTAATAAAATGTTGATTTCAAAATTAAATGAGAATATTTACTTTTCTTGCTTCTTCTAATTCTTTAGCTTTCCTCCAATCCTCCCTTGATTTCTTCCTTGGCTCGTTATCAGGGTTTATACCATTAGAAGTTTTACTCCTTAAAATTTCTGACACAGGAGTGCTTTGTGTTCCTGACATTTTCAACGAAAATCATTCGAAAATAACTGAAATCAATTTTTAAAGTATTTCATTATATTGTAATAAATATATGACATTTAATAATTACTTATCTTCACATTTATTAATTATACTTATTATCTCATTTCTTGATGCTGAATTTATTATCTAATTTCCTGATGCTGAATATAACTCATTGAGTGGCATGTAATAAATTACAACGTGTGATATTCCTGTTTACAATTCGAAAAGTGCCAACGATGATTGATAGATGAAATAAATTATACCTATTTCTTCGTTTCTAGGAATCCATGATTTAAAATCACGTTCAGAGTCGCTCTTTCTAATCCAATCAGATTCCTCTTCCTTCTCTGAACTGTGTGACCTGATTGGAGGATGACTCAAGTTACGCTTTATTTCTTAAGTCTCTACTATGCAATCTGATTGGACAACAGCTTATCCAATACTAATCAAGCTTAATTTACCGCGTATGTAAGTTAAGAGTTAGCGAGAAATGCAGTGCATATCATGCAAGATAAGATAACTGTGATGTAGTTTTTAGTGTGATAGACAAATTAACATGCCCTTCGACCCGGAAATTATTATTTTCTTAGGTAGTCGGATTCGAAACAAGAGATATAACTGTGAAAGACAGGAGAGTTCTTAAGGGAAGGAATGAAATGAATCTTACACTTATCATTGGTACGGTCACTGTTGGCTGATAAAAGGTTTTATTTCTTTTGAAAAAAATTCAAACCAATATCTTTACTCTGTTTCCCCAACTACTGCAACTTTAATTTCGCACATTTTAACTGGTCGACTAAATTTCAGATTGTACGCCTTCTAGCACTGTCTCCGCGTATTTCTAACAATAATCGTTCGGTTTAAATGCTCCTGATTTCCATATCCTTTTCCGCTATAATAGTTTTGTCTTTTTCGCAACTTTATGTCGAAGTTTATCGAGACTTAATTAAAACTGCAGATGAGCTGATGGCCATTTTGTCTTTGCCACAGGATTCTGTCCTCTTACTTTTCGCCTATGATCGGTTGTGAGTTTTCTTTTAAACCGGATCTGACGCGGAATTATTCTTCTTTTCCTGCTCCTCCATATTTGCCCAGGATTAATTTTTGTCAATCATGGTAACGATAATTATCCTGAATTAGGTTCCGAGCATATATTTAAATATCACCTAAGTCTTCACAGCCTAATTGCCAAAACCCCAATTTCTGTGAAACACCGCTTCTATCCATTTCTCGAGGCCTAATTTTTGAACCAACTCAACATCTCAACTGAGTCAACCTGTATGTATCTAAATTTAATTAATTGATCCTAATTATAACAATAAAATTGAATTCTCTCGTCTCTACAAATACTGGACAGCATCTGCATAAAACGAAATTTTCATTTAAAGCGGTACTTACTTTCTCTACATTTATATTTTCTTTGTTCTAGATTGGCTGTTTTGTGCATTCAATGCTAATGTTATCTAAATGATTATTACTGCTATAATATTTGTAAAAATTTTTTTTGCGAAAATATATCGATTGACTCAGGCTCATAATTTTTTGTTTTTAAAAACCCGTTTGATAAAGATTGCAATGCATATGGGTCCAAATATTTTCTTAATTTTCCATCTCTAACATTTACAAATTATTTCCTTGTCTTGAAAAAATAAAAAATATTCCTAAATAAAAAGAAGTAAATTCGAAACGATTAATTCTAGTCATAGAAATCAGCAATTCTCTGATTATTCTTATTGACGAGGAAATTGATTAAACTTATAAATCAAAATTTTATCAATTCGATATCGTTGTCTATTTGCGTTCTTTCCAGCCAATATGCTTCAACCTGATTTAAAAAAAGATCAATACAGAATGCAGATCTAAGGACTGCTTTACCATCGTCCAAGTTAGGTTTTTTTCAATTTTGTGTTCCTCTATCACTATGTCGAAACAGTGATAGCTGAGGTGCCACTTATGTCGTTACTCGCCTTCCCCGAATGAATTTCGCGATTTCCCTCATCGAGAATGAATGTTAGAAAGATTTCCAGTGTTTTCGACGAGAAAGACTTCGGAAGCGATTTCGGTACTATGTTGCATGACAATGCTGATGAGGTGCACCGAGCAAAATTTTTACATATAATTTATTGAATAATATATATATATGTTCATTATTTCTAATTTACAATTAAAGTCTATCAATGCTTGAAGAAAAGCTTAAACGAAAAACTTAAAGCTTGAACGAAAAGGAAAAAAAGAAAACTCGGAACTGATCGATTTAGGGGTCAAAGCTAATTTGACGTTCGGAATATTCGATTGATCGATTACGGCAACCTTTGAAATCCAGTTCTGTGTCACTGAATATGGACTTATAGGAATCAAGATATTGTACCAATTTCCCGAAATTGTTCAGAAAAAGGGATCCGCAGTATCTTGATTTGTTTATTTATGGATAGTCATCCATGCAATAATTTTAATAGAAGTAAACCATGCTGTTCCTCAATAACCTGTCGTCGTCACATTGAAAAATAGTAAGTCTTTAGAGATTGGATCTGCAGTCTGCTAATATATTTAACTGACAAAAGCTTCGTATGTAGGGGCCGTTTAGCTTTAGATCGGCGCCAAGTATCAAAGGATTTAACTTAATAAAATAATTCCAACTTACACTTTTAATTTTTCAAGACGATTATTAAATTTATCATGAAGTTTTGAATGAGAAAGTTTTAAATTGTAAGACTAAGGGACGAATCTTTTGCATCTGAAATGTCATTTTGACATCTGAATAATATTAAAAAAGACCTACTATCAAACATTTTATCAACTGGTTAAATAAACTTTCATTAATTAAATTTTAAGTTTAATGAGGACAAAGAGCTAAAGATCTGTGAAAATTGTTATTTTCAAAATATTCAAAACTGCAAACCAATCGAAGCTGTTAAATAAATTTTTTGAAGTCATGCAAAGTAAAAGAGAAGCTGCCAAATCTTTAACCAAAAGCATATATCAGACGGTGGCCGAGGAATGAAAAAACATTCGAAACAGAAAAATTTTTAGTTAAAAATACCTTTAGAAGGATTTTATCCTCGAACAAAAAATTGAATCCTGGACTCGTCTGTTCACATTCGTAACATTGTTTACTATCATAAAAGAAATTGTTTGATTCCGCTTTGATTTCGATTTTTTTTGACAAGGAATTTCAATATTACATATTTTTGATTGCATTATGTTAATTATTAAAAATGCATACTTTTAAAATCAGTTAATTGAACATTTGTTTTTTGTGGACTCTAATTTTTTCCCTAATCGGAGAAAAGCCTAATAGTTGTTTATCTTAGTTAAAAATTCACTAAAATTAAGATTCCTATGTACGATAAGGCCAAGATATTTTAATGGAATAAAAAAAATTTTATCCGAGGAATTTCTCCATGAAAATTTTATACATCATCGAGGTCACTTTTATTAGTGCAATTAGAATGCAGACGTTTGGGAAAAATTCTTTTTCGCTGTTTTATCTCCGATATTCTCATAGGGATAAATGAAAAATTATTTTGTCAACCTATGTAAAGAATAAATTATATGTTACACGAAATGTAATTATTTTCTTTCTGTACAATATCCCCGATCCAGATATGTATTTTATTATCATGTATGTGTACCATGAATCATATATGCTAAAATGATTTAGCAATATTTAGTTTACATATTGCACTGTGCAATATAAAATTACCATAACCCACGAACACTAAAAATATATTTTTAAACAAAATGAACCTTTGTTTTTTGTGGGCTACAGTTTTTTCTCCCAAATCGAGGAAAGATTAATTATTATTATCTTATTTACATATTCACCGTGTTCACTAAAATTTAGATTTCTGTATAAGATCAAGCCAATATATTTGATGGAATAAAAATAGGTCTAATTACTTTAAAATTTCGTAGTTTGCATTTGTTCAAAATGATTTCATTTATAATGGAATCATTCAGTTTTATATATCTCTGTTTTAAATGTCACACCACTAGGTTGAACATTAGACTACTCAGTTAGTTCTTAATTAAACTTAATTCTTCAAGAGTTAATATCATCAACAACTAACCAGCTCTTAATGTCACATGAACAAATCGATTGGATACACAGACTATTCGTTTGTCTATAAGTGTTCCGCCGCGAAACTATTTTGTTTCCGCCGCGATCGTAATGTTTCATGCCGAGCTTGCTGTCTTGATAGTTTCTTTTTTCTTTATGATTAATTTTCATGTATTTTCATCATTTTCCTTTTTCTCCTCTTACAATGTTCATGATCTTCGGTTGCTCGCCCTTCTTATCGGCCTCTCGGGACAGCACCTTCAGCATCGCACTCATCCTGCTCCGTTCGGTATGGCTGATTCGCCTAAATTCTTGATATCGTGGTAACATGACGATCCTGCAGGGCTTGTAAGGAACTCCACAAAACCTTTCAGCAGCGAGAGGTTTTGTTCCATATAGCTTTGATAACTGATGCTTTATTAATATTCTTTTCTTTTAAGTTCACAACTGATTCCGGGGGGTATCATACTCTTTTTAGTATTGTGCCAGTCTTAGTTTTATTATACATGATGAACGCGCATTCTCCGCCTGAGATTGTCCTTTCTTTGATATTGTTGTCTCTATATTGTGATTCTGCCTCATTTCTGTCTATATATAGAAGTTTCCCTGTACCAGATCCACTATAATCACCATTTTAATGGAGGGTGCAACACCCTCTTTACTTCCTCATCGACACCAAATACAATTGGCTAGTAATTAATTAACTTATTGTCAAATGTACTGAAGTGTATTCTGATGTCGACAGATTTAACAGAAATTGCAACGACATCAATAACACTGCAACCTTTTTATATAGTAATATACTCTTGTATTACAAGATTTAAACGTTGTATTTAAATCGGGAGGAAATTATATACATTTGTGTTGATCATAGCTTTTACTACAGGTTTCCTGTATTGCAAATTCTTACTAATAAATTGATATAAACATTAAATATGTGATGACGAATGTATTTGTATTTGTTTTCATTTAGCAGGGGTATCCTGAAGAGTAGCAAACAGATCGTGGCACAAAGCATTTAAATTTAAAAATAATATAGAATTTCTTAATTATTTGATCAAATTAAAATTTCCACTGTTAATTTGCACAATTACATTCTTCAGCATTTAAAGTGATGAAAAAATATGAACTCACACAACACTTCTGAATTTTACTTAAATCCTGAAAAAATTCGATTAGTAAATCTTATTTAGTAAGTAGTTTTAATTTGGTATTAGCAGTTGACATTGAGTTAACCTTCAGTACTTGTGTTTTTCTATAACGTTTTTCATCTTGACTGACTTTTCACTTTTCTTCTGATTTCACTTTCAGTATTTTAATGTTATTCCTAGTCATCATCTTTTAATTATTTTTTTTCACATCTTCATTTTACAATTGTTTCAAATGTATAATAGTTTTCTGGAAGTGTTTTTTATAATTTATTTTTATTCTACTCTAAATTTCTGTTTTAATATGCAGATCAAGGCTCGCAATGGAAATAAGAATTTCCGCAAAGAAATAGAAATTTGGAAATAAGAAATAAGAATTTAAATAACTTCACAGAATTTCGCCTATAAGAATGTCCAAGCTATGAATTTAATGTTTTTAATTTGCATTGTGGGATGGTTCCGAAATGGATATCATTTAAATGGCTAAGAGGTTAAAGGGAAAATTGAGCCGTGAAATCGGATAATAATGATAATATCAATTTATCGAAACTGGTGAATGGCTATTTAGAAAAAGGAAGAGGAAACTCATGGGAAGTTGAGAAAGTTCTTGCTAAAAGAAATTGGCAGTTGTGGGGACATGCAAAAAATCGGTCTTGCTGCTGCAGTTCGGTGGAGAGATCTAATCAAGCGATTAGACTCTGATGCTTTGGCGACCAAGTGTCTTTAACTTTCCATCTTCTGATATCATCAGCGGACAACTAGGACGACAGTTATAAATATTGTAGGACTGGTAGGATAAATATGGAGAGAGTTTTGGAGGCTGTAATTTATATATTTCCATTTTCTTGTTGGAGCACGTGTTCGAATTGTTTCAATATTTCAACGAGCGCATTTCCAAATGCATTAATTAGAAAGTTTCAAATGTAATAATTAAAACCCTTTAAAGTCGTACATAGTATTTCGTTTCGTTTTTTGCGGCACTTAATTTTAGAATAGACACCGCGGCTTTGTCAGGCCAACGGATCATCTTGATATATATGATATTTTACAAATATCTTAATATATACATTAGCACGATTCCTGTCTAAATCCTATTACGGAGAACTTTGGTATTTAGTTGTATATTTATTCATGAATTAATTTATAAGTTCACATTTGACTATACAAAATTATAAAAGAAAGAAAAAACATTTAAATATTAAATAATTAAAACAAGATTCAATATTAAATAATTTTATTTTTGATAACATTTTTACTTTTTACAATATGAATTCCTGTCATGGATAAAATATATCTTTATCGGTACATATCATCTTTGTCTCAGATTGAATCGGGCTCGGATTTCCTTATATCAAACACACGGAAGTTGCCTATAATTTAAACAGAAGCCTCTATTTCCCGCATCAGGAGGATCAGCAGGAGGATTTTCATTCGTTACCACGGTAAGAACAAATGGCTTTGACGAGGCTGTAAAAGAAGAGTATTTCGACTGTGCTACGCCATACAAATATCGAGATTCATGTTTGTCTGGCTAATGATCAGATGCTTACACACAATAGTTGGAAATCCGTTGCCACAGAAGCGATCGACTTCGGCAGGCAAACTGCCGATGCTAGGGTTAGGAATAATTACAAAATTCGTCTTGCAATCGGTGCCCGTGATGGAAGCCTCCGGAGTACCTGCTTGTAACTCAAAAATTACAGTGTGGCTCCGAAATTTGTTAAATGGTAATTAGTATTTTACATATTATTTCAGGGGAATGCTAAATCACGGCCTGCATAAGGAAGAAGCCATCTCGAGCTTGTGCTGCTTCGAGCATGACGCTTGAACAATGCAAAATAAATACTTAAATTTATTTTATTTTTTGAATTCTCACCTAAATCCATAGTATCAACACTATTTGTGTCTCCAGAAACGGTAAATGAATATTTATCTTTTGCGCTTTGGGACCATTCAATTGAGCAATATCCGGGCACCATTTCGATGCAAACTCCATAGTTAAGATTGGCCAATTGTCGATTTCCCG
Organism: Ricinus marginatus; assembly: GCA_028565995.1. Taxonomy (NCBI): domain Eukaryota; kingdom Metazoa; phylum Arthropoda; class Insecta; order Psocodea; family Ricinidae; genus Ricinus; species Ricinus marginatus. The sequence goes on along the minus strand of JAOWBB010000876.1, from coordinate 17,125 downwards.
CTACCCCTGAAAAATTGATGAAATCACACTTGAACTATATTAGTTTTTATAACTGATTAAAAAGAAAACTGTCATTACCCGTATCTTGAGGCACTGAGCTTTCGATAGGGGAATAATTAAGGCTCATGACCTTTCCCGAAGTGGCCGTATAATGCATTAGACATCCGACAGGCGCCCTATCGCAGCACTTAACTTGCGTCACCTTAATGTTCCAACGCCGAGTTGCAGATGCTCCGCTATTCGCATCAATCACCAATTTTAACGGTGCATCTCCAGCGAAGTCGACATAGACTAAAAGTACGAAAATAAATTGTTCATTTTGTTTAATTTATTCTTCTGTTGAGATGCAACAACAGTTGCAAAGTTATATCCGTTGAGATGCAAATTCCGCACCATGCTGTCCGGTGTTCATTCCGCAAATGCGGCGGAAATTTGAACCACTGCCAGTGACCAGAAGAAAATCATTAACGCAGTTACCGTCTGCGTCGGGTTCGGCCAAATTAAAATCCAGAAAATCCAGTCGAATTTGGCAAACACCGCTATTGCATTTCCACACAGTAAGGGTGCAAGGATTTCCGTTGCCTAAATATGGAGCTGGATATTCAGGATTTGAGAAATATGTACAGTTTGCTCTTGTAGACTCTCCGCACGTTCTTTTGACTGAAATTATAAAAATCCCTGCTTTAGATAAGAAAAAAACTTGCAATTACATCAAATGGTCGCAATGGGTTAATGACAAAATATTCAGACATCGCCAACTTAACGATTCTCGATTGAATTGACTTACTGACGCAGCAACATCCTAATCCCTTAGCGCAAGTACCGGATGAAATACCACCCAAACTGTGGCATTCGTGCCTAGTATAGCAAGTCCCTTTCAACCCGCTTTCTCCGACACAAGGATCATTCGAAAATCGTATGTAAGCCGGACCCAGAAAAAAAGGAAAAACTAATTTCAAACATATTTTTTTGTCAAAAAAAAAATATATAAATAAAAACTTCGCTCTAAGAATGAAACTTACATTTCGATTTCTTTGTGTTTACTTCCAGTTCGTTTTCTTCGACTGCGATAATTCTCGAAAATTGCATGCACAAGAAAAATAGCCCTAGATACACGAACAGAGATCTTAAATTGCACATGGCTTTGTGTATTGTCGAATGCTTATATGATCTGATACTACTCGCATAAAAAATTTGCGTCTACTTTTAACTTTAATAACGGATCAAAGATTTAAACGTTCAATTAGCACCCTAGATTTGACGACGATCGCGTTCGCTTTTCTGTGTCATTCCGTTTAACATTCGACCTCCTTATATCATTAGAAAAAGGTGTTTTTATTCGAAATGGAAATGTATTATTTGAAAATCTCAGTATTATGAATTCATGATATCTTCATGATTCGTTATTTTGTCTTTAAAGAAGTTTTATATTTAAAATTGGGAAAAAAATTTAAACTCGAATGTACAAAAACTTAATCTTTTAAGTATAAATCTAAAGGACAGAAAATTGTGATCAATGATAGATACAAAATTATTGTTATTATTCATTCGGTCGTAAATATACTTCTCATGTGTAAAGTTGACGGATATTCTTTCTCTGTAAGGAAAGTTAATTAAAAAATAAAACAGTCGAATTCTATAAATGCATTTATTAATATAATTCAAAAAAACCAGAAATTCTGTGTAATGTGGTTTGCATAAAGTAATACATTTTGATTTTCAAAAACTTAGTTAAAATTTTGGGTTTTTCGTATCAATTAAAACAAGTTGACAATCAAATGTGTTAATATTTAAGGCGACTATTAACTTTAACACTTTCGTCATTTTGCGAAGTTCAATAATTTTACAAAAAATTATTTTAACCCTAAGTTCATTCTTTTTCACTGCTCAAAATGGAACAAAATTTTTTACTTATTTTTTCAAAATGATTACACTATGAAAATAATTATCAAATGAAAAGCAAAAACATCTTCGTTCTTTTTATAATATATTTTAAACTTAAAAGAAATACATATAAATTGGAATGGGAATAAGTTTTTATTAATTATATTTTTTTATCTCATTAATGTAAAAATTCCCATTTAACTAAAAAAATTATTATTCCAAAAAAATTTATAAAATTATATCTAAATCAGCATTTATTTCACTCATTTTTCGTAACAAGTTGATTCTTTTATTAAGGAATTTAAGGAATTCTTTACTAAGGAATTTTTCTTTTATTTAAAAATTTTAACGTTTTTCAATCTGCTGCCTTCAAGCTATAAAAATCTTAAAAATTCTTGCAGAAAAATATTTTTTATATTTCTTCGTCACTGAAATTTACTGATAATGATTCACCATCTTCGTTGGATCTGTTAATCTTTATTCCTGCATGAATTCGATAAATATGCTTTCTATTGCATGCCATAATTAGCGGATCGTCAACTGCCAGGTCCGAATCAAACTGTTTCCATTTAAAGTCTTTTGGTGGAAATACAATATCTTGTGGTTTGCGATGTTTACTTAAAATCCTAAACAAATATCAATCAGTAATGATATTATAACATACTTGAAAAGGCGAATTAAAGTACATGGAACAAAAACTAATAAAATATTGAAGAATAACAATGTAGAAAATTCAAAAAACATTTTGCTTTAATTTTTTTGTTTTTAGATTTTGAAAGTTGACTCGAAAGAACTTTGATATACTTACTTCAAAAGAGTAGTCTTGATTTTTCTCTGAAATTCTATTGTATCCGGCATGCTAAGTGACGGATGAGTCTCACCTTCCTCATTCATTAACATGAGGCTCATGAAAAGTCTTAAACAATTAATCTGAAAAAAAAATATTATCAACTTTCAAAAATGTTTCAACTTATCAAAAAGTTCAGCGGACATCAATCCAAATCCTAACAAAAAAAATTTTTTTCTTTAAAGAAAAAACACGTTGAAGAAGCATAAAATAATGTACTAATAATATAATAATTTTATAACATATAACTAATCTAATATATATATATATAATTTATATAAACTTACTGTATAATATATAACTAATATATCTTGAAATTTCCTTTTTTATTTTATTAAGAGTCTAAGATTCATTATTATAGTCATCAAGAAATGTTATAAAATAGATATGTACTTGTTGACACATTAAACATGTATAAATAATGTAATAAATATATGACAATTTTAGGTATTTTTGGAAACTCGATTGATTACTCTGTCTTATTATTATTAATTATTACTCTAAGATACAGTAATTTAGTGTTAAAAGAACTTCTATAGAAGTCTGATTCTATTCTCCACTTGTTTAAAGCAAAAAGGTTTGAACGTAATGTTTCCTTATTTGTTAATTTATTAACATGCTAACATTAACATTCCAACATTTTAATTAAATGGATTCAAAAACTACACTTGTTAATTGTCATCATTTTTAATCGTATTAAGAACAACTTACACAAATTAAAAAGCATTACAACGAACATAAATTTTTAAAAAAGATTTCCTAACAATATGTTCAAAATATTTTACAATTTAAGGAAAAAATTCATTCAATATAACATTAAACTCACGTGTCTGAAATCAGAAAATGAAATTTCAGTGTCAAAAGAAACTTCAAAATCATGTTCAGGGAAGAGAGAATTACCATCCTTATCTGCTCCTAAACCACATAATATTCCCGTATAACGTGATCTACTCTCATCAACCCTAATATGATAAATAAAAATTAACATTTTTCAGAGTCAATTTTTTCAAGCACAACAATTTCTGACAGAAAAACTAAATTTCAACAATGTGATAATTAGAATTACCTAAGTTCCACCTCTGGCGCAAATATAAAGGGAATTATAGCAGCAAGACCATGTATATTAGGCATAACCGTTACAGTATTTAATACAAGTTTACTTCTACTAGACTCATTAATGTGACAAGCAACAATTAAACGTTCGTGAGCATCTTGAGGATCAGTATCCAAAAGGACTGAATTTACAGATTCACTACCAATGCGTACTTGGCAAGACATTGCTTTCCTGATGTAAGGATATATTTTCATTTCCAAAGGACTATAAGGTCCTCGCAATTGCAACTGAAACAAATATTTGAAATTTTTAGTCCCAACACTATTTCACTTTTATCAATTATTCACCTTAAAAAATATAAAAAAATAAATGTTAAAGAATAAAAAAATTTAGATTGAATTTTCCTTATAAAAAGAGCATCTATCAAATAATTACATTACTTTTGTATGTTGTGACTTACTTTTATTTTACATTCTTCTTTTGCAGGTGGTTCTAATTCATTTTCACTCCAACATTCACTATGTTGCAAAAAAGAGTGGTCAGCCCTTTGATCATTATCTAGTTGTCTTAATTTTCTTAATTCATTGTCAACCTATGTACGTAAAATAATTTTTGAGCAAACAAAAATTCAATTAAATTGAAATATATTTTTTTTACAATACATTGAAAAATGATTCAGTCAGTAAGTTATCCTTTTTTAAATAAGAATGGAATTCTTCATTCTTTACTTCTAACTCAATCTATGCATTAACGGAATGCTTTCTTTTTTCTTCTTAAAATTGTAATAGTTTGTATTTTAGCTCCATACCTTTTAGATATAAGGCTAAATATAAAAAATTTATATTTTCATATTAAAATGTAAGATAAAAATGTTTTTTCTTTAGAAAAGTTTCTTCGAAGAAATGAAGCCATATAAAAAGCACTTAGCATGAAAGCTTGGCATTATAACTACAAAAACATAAATTCTTTTGATTCTATTAATAATTCAAGATTAATAACTAAAACAAAGACTGTGCAGTTCTTACGAAATATGGAAATGAAAAATCTTAATAGCATGAAACTACGAAACACTCTGTAAAAACTGTATTAATGATACAATTAAAAAGCATCAAAAAAATTCTTACGTTGGATAAATAACTTTCTTTCAGTTCTTCTGCAAAACCTTCCTTAATTAAATATTCATTAATACTGATTTGTTTGTTCTTCTTATCTATTTTAAATAATTCTAATGATACTATTCCATTTACAACTGAGTAAATATGGCCTGTTAGATTAGCATCTTTAACCATTTTCTCAAATACAATTTTAGCTCTATCAATCCATGTTCCTCGATGATTTAGAATTAATGAGGGTCGAATCTTTGACAGTACACATTCAAAAGCTTGCGCTGGATATTTAGATAAAATGTTAAGCAAACTTGGACTGAGTGCTTTTATCTCATTAACGTTAAGAATTAAAGAATTTCCGTAATCAAGGAAGAAAACCTTAAAAAAAAAATACAAAACCAAATTTAAATCGAGTTTTTTAAATTAAAAATTTAATTTTTATTAATGAAAACGATTATTAATTAATGAAATTAATTATTAAATTATTTATATATTATATAAATTATTATATAAATTATTTATTAATTATTAAATTATTATTAATTAATAATTAAATATTAAATTAATGAAAACGATTGTTGCAATCTTGTAATTTAATATTTTCTTAAATTGACAGAACGAATTTAATGACATCTTCAAATGTGAATAAGAGTAAATATTAGTATCTAATAATGTAAAAGACCTCTGAATTTACTGAAGGTAATATAAGAACACTTTTTAAAACATAACCTATTGCATAATGCAATGGAATTCTTCTATCTAGTAAACATCTTATAAAGAGATGAATTCAACCACATATGATACTGCATTTACAGAGAACTATAGGGATGAAAAAATAAATCCTTTAAAAGCCGCGTATGGACAGAAGACAGTATTATTGATAAATAATTTCACTTCAAATGACTCAAAATTTTTCCATTGTGAATGAAATAATTCGGTTGAAAAAATTGAAAAAACTGTTTAATAAAGACCATAACAGTTTACATAAAAATCTAAAATAAATAATTTATTAATACGTTTATTCTTAAAAAACTGTTTCTTAAAAACTATACTTACTCTAACCATAGTTTTAGAATCTTTTTTAGTAACTGCCACAATTCTAGCCCTGTAAAACCAAATTTCTTCATGTTCTTTATATGGTGCTGCGACTATGTCACCTATTTGCGGTTCTTTTCTATATGGTTCATACTGAGAAGAAGGCGAATTCAATAAATCAAAAATTGTTTCTTGATTGGAAGCACCGACAGAATTATATGCCCAAAAATGGCCCGGATTCAAGATCTGTAACATAATTTCTGGTTATAACCTGATTGATATAAAGATATTTTAAATTTTCAAATATAAACATAATAACTTAGATGTATTATATTCATATATAATATATATCATTCATTACATTTATATAAAAAACTTTTTTACAATTTCTATTGAAAATATTAAATGATATATCTAGGATATTTACGTGAGTAATGACAATAGAAATATGAGATACATCCATTCCAGGTAAACTAACTGGAACCTGCATTTGATTTTGTTCCATATTATTTTCTAATAATAAATGTTTTCTAACTTTAATGCCAAGCGATTCAGCTTTCTTAACAGCTTCCGTCGTCCTATTTGTAAAAAATTTAAGAAAATAAATACCTTTTAATCAAATACAGAAATAAAATAAAAATAATATATAAAATAAATCTTAACTATATTAAATATATAATTATGATAAAATATTAAATCTATTAAATGATCAGTCTTAAAAATTACTATAAACATTTTTCGAGTTAAGTATTATTTAAAATATGACTTACGGTAAAACATTAACTTCAATATATTTTCTGAATTGTCTCATTTTCACAGCTCGATACACAGCCATGGGAACCCTACCTGGCAAAGTCCCATCAAAGGGTATATCTTCTTCATTGTCTGATTTATAATCTTGATGCCGAAATTCCACGAATACCTTACTATATAAAATACACATTTATAACCTCAGATTTTAAGTGAGAAATATGAATATTATTTTTCATTACCGAAAAATTATTTTCTTAGGCAAAATCATTATAAACGTTATTGCAATAAATATAAATGATTTTGATAATGTAATATTGATTACATTTTGTATTTTTTGACAAATAAACATACCTGCTACATCCGTCAGAAGAAATTTTCATATTATGCGAGCAACCAATAAGTTCATTTTTAATAAGCTTAGTATACAATTCAATCGGCTGATCAGTAGGATAATCTAAAAGATATACCGTTGTGTACGGATTTTTTCCACCTGTCATTTTTACTGCAGCTAATTCATCAACTTGACCTCCTTGCACTCCTCTACCAAAATAGTTTGGATAAAAAGCACCAGCAATTATAATCTGCAAAAAATGATATTAGGCAATTTTTATAATTAAAAAAATTATTATGTTTAAGTAATTAAAAATGTTTAAAATAAACCTTGCGATTATGCTACGAAATATAAAATTCGAATACAGAATTATATCAAAAATTTATTTTTTCATATGATTTTGCAGTGTCAATAACCTGTATTCACAATGAGATAATTAAACTTGTTAAAACTTATTTTTAACGAAACAAGCATTATCATAAGTAATTAGATATTAATTTGATGTAGAAATTTATCTTAATCTAACCAGAAAAATATTATTTTCTGAGACTTTGATGTGTATTTAGTGGCTGGTGCCCTGAACAAAGACTATGAACTGCTTCCTGAGTCTGTTGTTTCCAAATCTCAACAGTCCTCATGTGGCAATACTCTGACTATACAAAACCCTCCCATTTCACAAGGCATCTCGCAATCAAGAGATGGTCAATATATTTCACAGCCGGATAGCCATTAGTGTGATTTGCGAACATAGATTGCAAACTACGGTGACGACAACAGTATTGTCTCATATTCCACCAATCTATGGATAAGGTCCGAGCCTCCACGGCATGCAATTTCTTTTGGATCCGTCTTTCACTCTTGATAGGGCGTAGATTTTACGCCAGATTCTACAGAACTGGCATACTTGTCTCTCGACGACCGAATGAGGTGCCCGGATCTATGAGGGTCTTCCCTTCCCCTTTCGATTCTTTAGAAGTGAGTAAAACGTCGCTCCGGTTACCTCACTTATACAATGAAGTGATTATAACAATACGGATAATTTAAAGCGAATTTGCATTATATCCAATGAAAGCTGACAGAAAAATGCTATCATTATGGCAATCGTGGTAATATATTTCAAAATTCTCTTGTGGATTGTTCGGGTAAGCGAGTCTTTATATCTGACGGCGAATAATGATCTAAGCAGGACTTTATCATCAATGGTCTAAATCTTCCTGCATGGTCAAAATCATTCGGGAGCAAGATGGAGTGCAATTCTTTTGCCGGGGTCTATGAGTCTCAGGCGGCACCGATATATTTGTTTTAATATCTTAACTGCTTTCGCGCAGAAATATTTACACACACGACTCATAAACTTCTCGCTGAATCTCAGATCTTTTCTATGACATATTATACATCAAGATCTTATCCGGTGATGTAGTTCAATGTGCATTTGACGACAAAAGATGTTTTCAGTATTTGAAATTGTCTTCCCTCTAAAATGTAATTAATTAGATTTAAGTTCATGTTTTGCTTAATAATTTACATACTAAATCAATCTCAATAAAGTTCTGATTTAAGTCTAACAGCCAAGAAAAAAAGACAATTTTATTTACTGCTTTTTATTGATAATTTGCTTGTTTCATATTAATCTGCTACCAAAGTTTTATAATCTTATAGAGTTTGAGACGTTTTAAAGTTAGAAAATAGCAATATGATTTATATTTTAAAAAAATATTTTATATCGATATTTACGGCTTTTAAACCGGGCTCTAGAAGGGATCTAATTACTATAATATCAGAACTCAAAGTCAATGTCAGTGTAAGTTAATAAAATGACAGAGTAAGAAGCGAAATTTGTAAAAAAAAAATTTTGATTTTTGGCTTGATGATTAAAGCAGAATATAAGTTGTGCAGCCACGAACAATCCCTGAACAAATAACGAAGACAACCAAGTTGCATTCCATGTATTTAACATATAAGTAAATTTCCACAAATAAGAGAAAAAACAAAATTCCTAGTGGATTTTGATTTAATTTTTTTATAAAGCTACCTTAAATTTTATTAGTAGTCTGATTGTGGAGAATATTGAGAATTTAAAGTTTATAGTTTTAAGAGGCATTTATTTATTTGAAAATGGTATGAAATTTTCGATGACTGATTTCAAATAGCATTAGAATCATCTAAAATCTAAAATAAAGTCTTAAATTTAAAGTTGTACCTTAAGAATCAGTGCTTTATGAAATTTGTTCCATTGGACTTTTCCTCGACCTACGGGTTCCTCAATAAAGTTGTCTTTCAATCGTTTTGACAATTCTTCAACAAGAATATTGGCTTCTCTCAATAGGCGTAACTGAATATAGTGTCGTTTAGCCCAATTTCTTTCATTTCCTCCGGCTGATCTTTTGAAAAAACCATTTTTGTGGCCATTTCGCCAAATCTAAGAGAAACGTTTCATAAATTTTTCAATATGTAATTCTATGAATATTACATAAAACATATCTCATACAATATTACTGTGCATTAATTTTGTACCTGGTACACATTAAGTAAAGCAATGCAATCACTGCACGAACCGTCCGCCCATTCCAGTTTTGAGTTATATGCTTTTAATTTATTTTGGAATGGATTGCTGAATATGCTCTTAATCGACATGCATGCACCTATGTAAAAAATTAAACTTTGCATCACTGTATTGTTATTGTTCGTTAAAAGTCAAAATAATTTATAGTTATTACACCAGTAGTAAGATCACGAGTAAACATTTTTATTAATTATAAAATAATTAAACTAAAAATCAAACGATAAGAATATATTGAGATTAAAAATAAAATTAAATCATGCCAAGATGCAGGCTATACTTAAAAATAAAGCATACAAAATTATAAATAAATTATAGATAAATTTTCAGAGATGTATAATTTGAACTTAATAGTATAGTACCCAGGTTTGAATCATTAAATAGCCAAGAGTGTGATTTTATTTTTCCTCAATCTAACCGTACTGACGTGAATATTTATCTTTATATAAGAATATTTTCGCAAATGATAGGCAAAAATATTTTGTAAACGAACCTATAATTATACATTCTTCAAGGCAACTGAAAAGATGACCTAAAACCATGAGTTTTGTGATACGAATATCGACGGGTAAAATTGCCATTAAACGCCCTAAATATGTTAAATCACCGTCGAAGGGTGTATGAACTCCTTGCCTCAACCGGAGTAAGGCCCCAGTCTAAATAAAAATGTATAAAAGAAATGCATGAATAAAATGAAACAATCAATGTATTAAATATATATGATGGTAAATGATTTTCATTTACTTCACAAAATTACATTTACCTCCTTCAGCGTTAAAATAGTCCATTCAAAATTGCTGAGATCGGGAGGATCGATCGCATGTCTGAGAATTGATTTAGGTTCACCCATATCTAAAAGTTTTGCTTGTAAAACAATTTTTTCCATCGGTGCAATTAACATTTCTGGCTCAGACTCTTTATTTAAACGCTAGAAAAACATGATATTCATTTTATTTTTCTCATATGAAATTATTAAATTTCATTAATTATTATTAAATCATGAAATTATTAAATCATATATTTTACCAATTTATATTAGCTTCAACAATTAAAGTAGATCTTTGCTAAATTTTCCATAATTGTTTTATAATTTTTCATAGATATGAAAATACTTTTGATGCAATACAATAATTAATTGATATTATATACCTCATAAAAGCTTTTGTAAACCATTCTGTAAACTCGCCCTTCCATAATGCGACCAACTCTTCCAGCTCTCTGAATACAATTAGTTTGTGAAGCCCAACGTAGCTGAAGACTGGTAAAATTTGAACTACGGTCGGTCCATAAAATTTTTGTCAGACAGAAATCAATAACTAGAATTTTTCATTAAAATAATAAAATTATAAAAATACATATCTATAATAAGAAGTCTGTAAAAGATAATAATTAATTAAATATTGCATCAACATTAAAAGTCAAAATTTCATAGTCTTATTGAGCTGTATTAACTTGTATTTTTAATCAAATTTTTTCAGAATTTTTACTTAGTATCTCATGAAAAAAATTCTTTTATTATATAAAAGTTTGATAAAATATAATTGCCGGACAATTGAACAACTAAAACATGAACGGTTATATGATTTAGAATTCCATTAGGTTCCAAAATTTAAAATTTTGTACATTTACCACTGAAAACACTAAGCATTATCTTTAAAATGAATCAACCTTTCGTCAATGCTTGAAGCTTGAGAACTTTTCCCGCGTTTTATATATATAAACATTAGAGAAATAAATTGCGATAAAATAATTAAAATTTAAAACTTGTTTTCCATAATTTTCGAGCGCTCTTAAAATTCCCGTTAAATATAAATATTTAAGTTTTATTACCATGTGAAGATCATACAAAAATATGATTTATTAAAGAAAATAAGGCAATTGATAAAGTTTATATCATAAATTATTATTCAACATTCTTCTGAAAGGTTTTTGTTTTTTCATTATACTCTTTATATCAAAAAAAGGAATTTATTTATAATGATAGGAAATCAGAACAATTTAAATAACCTGCCTTCAAACCTGGCATAATAACCTGCCAAAAATTCTCATATGCATGAGAAAGCTTTATATTTGAATACATAAAAACTGGCACCTGAATATTATAAAATTATTTTAAGAAGAATAATTACTATTAATGAAACAAGATTTCGGTATTTTCATGGTATTTTAATATTTTATTCATCTAATGTCTATTTATTTATTTAAGCCAAGTGAAAAAGAATTTATTATGAAAATGTTAAAGAATTTAAAAGAATAATAATTATAACTTATAAAACATTTTTACTTCAGTTAAATTAGAAAACTGAATTTAATAATTATCACTTTATATTGTTCATTAGTGCTTTCATTTTTTCATCAAATTTTTGAAGGGTTTAGGTTTCAATGCCAAAACATTTAAAACATTATTTTAAGGCATCAGTTAATCGGTATACTTCTTCACTGATTATAATTTTATATATAAAAAATCAATTATATTGAGACACATATATATAATTATATGTATAATTAACTATATATATAATTATATATAATTATATATATTATCTTAGGTATTATATATAATTAATAATATTATAATTATATATATGTACATATATAAAGCACCTTACCAAATTTTACCATAGGTACCGTGATTGAACTTTCTGCAATGTTTGTGGAAAGAATTATTCTCCTATATCCAGAAGGTGGAGGTTGAAAAATTTGTGCTTGCTCTTCTGCAGTGATTGAGGAATGTAAAGGAAGAGGGTCCCATTTATATTCATAACACCTAAAATATATAATAACATGATCGGTCAAATTTTTTTTACGATTTTACGAATTAATATATTTTAAATTTTTTTGATTTGTTTAAAAACTATTTATAAGAATTTAGTAAAGCTAAAGTTAAATATACTCACCGAGAAACATAAATTTTCGGATTCTTCAGCTTCTTATACAAACATTCTATTTCATAAATCCCAGGCAAAAATATTAAAACTGATTTCTTTTTTTTATCATTGTCTATTTTATCAAATTGTTTAATCAATTTGACACAAACATCAAGAATTGTATCACTTACGCAGGGATTGTCAAATTCAATATTTGGCAGCTGAAATTTTATAACATTTTATTATTAAAGTATTACATGTAATCTAGTATACATGCTATTACCAAGAAAAATAGAAAGCAATATTAAAACTCAGTTACAGTAGTCTCCAGAATGTCATTTTTGTACATCCTTTTTCTCCTCAAATATTCTGAGTACCATAAAATTTTAGTTGCACTCCTCCTATGATTATATAGATCTTGGACATTTCAAGAAGAGATGTAGAGTATGAAGAGATAAACATTTTATAAGGAATTAGATGAGTTATAATATTTTGTGAAATGCTATTTTTGGATTAATTTTGTCTGTTTATGTCAACAGGTAAATAAAATTATTACTAAAATATTATATGAAATACTAATATAACAATGTAAAAATATTGTCAATAAAATAGATATGGTAAGAGCATAATTAGATAAATAGGAATAACATTAATAAAATTATGATGATTATTACTCTAATTTATATGAACAAAAATATTAATGGGAACTATAATAATAACAATTTCCTTTCAAAAAAATAAATTTAATGAAACAAATTGTTTATGAATATCTAATTAGTACCTTATTAATATTAGGAAATAATATTCACATTGATTTAGTCATAATTTATGAAATAAAAAAATAAAATATTACAATTTTTTGAACTCACATCTCCTAAAACACTTAATTCCTCCAAATAATGAATTTGAACTGTAAAATTTGAAGGACAATTTATTTCAATTATTGGCGCACATTCAAGTTTTCCTAAATAAAATTTTTGAAAGTATTTTGCAAATTTCATTGAATCCACTGTAGCACTCATTAATATAATCTAAAAGAAAAGAAGAAAAATTTATCTTTTAAGCAAAAATTTGTTTTCTAAATTTGTTAAAAAAAATTTTCTTAGAAATAACTTATATAAATCCTTTTTTTTTTCAGAATAAAGAAAACAAATTCAGCACCATCATTTATCAAGAGAGCAAAATTGAAAAAAAGATATTAAAAATTTAAAGAATCATTAAAAAGGACCAAGACATTTAAATCTATATCTTAGAAAGAATTATTCCTTTTATATCATTTTATCTTGTAAATATTAGTCTATTTTTAAATTTTTGCATTTGAGTTATGTATTATCTATATCTTACAATGATTAATGGAAGTATGTTTACATTTATTAAATTCATCTGTATAAAAATAAGAAACTTGAAACAAAAAATATTATTGACTTTTGAATTTACCTTAACATTAGGTGAATTAGCCATCAGTTTTTTAACAACCAAAAGAAGAAAATCCATAGATTGGTCTCTTTCATGAATTTCATCAACTATAACATGAGTGAAATTCTTTAAATTTTTTTTGTTTATTAAAATCTGAAGAAGGACTCCAACAGTCACATAAGTTAAAAGAGTATCTTCTGAAGTTATATTGCTTAATCCAACCTAAAATTATAAACATTATTTGAACAGTAAAACTAATTAATTTTAAAGTTACATCCCTAACTGTAAACTTTCTCCAATATTATAATATCATGTTAATACTTAGATCTTCATATTTTATAGCAATTTTTTTACCTTATACCCACATATTGACCCTTCTGGCCAATCTCTTTCTTCACATACTCTTTTTGAAATACTAATTGCTGCAATTCTTCTAGGTTGTGTCACAACAATATTACAATATTTATTTTGCTCTATATGTGAATCCAGTATGAACTGTGGAACTTGTGTTGTTTTTCCACAACCTGTAGATCCAGTTATGATAGTTACTTCATTCATTTCAACAAACGATAATATCTGCAAATGTCCCAATAATATTGAAAGGTATACTTTAGAAACCACAAATAGCTATAAAATTATTTTATTATTTGGGAAATATTTAAAAAAATAATAATTAAGAGTAAAAATGTTAGTACTTATGTGACTGTCACAAATTTTCATGCTGTGAATACTGTTTTAACATGACTTCACTTTCAGCTTGAAAGTGAATTAATCAAGACATTTTAAAAAAATAATTCATTACTATAAAATTACAACCTTCTTTTTATATTGGTTAATAATTAAATTTGTTTCCAGTTTTTTTTTTTCCTTGTAAAATAATTCATATGTTCTCTTGACTTTCTCTGCATATAATTCATTTATGTCTGCCATCGTCCCTGTTGTTGAATTTTCTAGTTCCCGAAATCTTTCATAATCAAATGATTCTGGATCAAAAATTACTGTATCTTCTGAAGAAGCATCAGAATCGTTATTTTCATCGGTTAATCTTCCTTTATTTGTTCTAGGTTGAAGTTGTTCTACCAATTTCAGGTTAGGATATTCCAAGCGTCCATCGGTCTCACCCCCTTCTATATACTTTCTTTCAAAAGATTTGCTTAAATCGAAAAAATCCATTGTAAAAATGAGGTGAAATTTTTTTTTGTTTTTCAATTATTAAATAGTATATTTGAGTTAAATAATATAAGATATCCCAGAAATAGCCTTATTGCATTTCTTTTAAATTTGATTCTTACATAGAAAGTGTAATAGACTACTAATTCCTTTTTCTTTTACAAGCAATAAAATATTTAGTGTATTATCTATTCTCTTTTTTTATTAATCAATATTTGTGCGAAACTAAACATCTAAATCATATTATATCAATTACTAAAGCAAGTACAAGCTTTACACTTAAACTTTCATTTAGATTACTATTTGAAACATAATTTTAATTCACCTAATATACCGAACTATTGTGATTGGCAGATCAACAGCAGAATTCGTAAATACCAATTAACATTCTGCGCTTCAGATTTCTGAACGTGTTTCGTAAGACCCGTCAGTTTTCTATAGCGTCGGTTTTATTTTCAAAAATTCCTGGGCCTGAAATTTTTAGTTTAGAAGGTTTCATAAACTCATGATTTAACTTTTATTTTTAATATTTATATAATATTGAGTATAATAAGTATTATTCTATGTTCATGCTAAATTCAGTTTAGTTTTTCATATAAAAATCATAAAGAGATACCTAACCGATTGTCAAAGCTCATAAAATTGTAATTAACGTTAATTTTAAATAACTTCGTTTCTTTAGGTGTTTGTTTTTCTTTCTCAGAAAACTTTTATTATTTTGGGAATTGTGAAATAGGTATCCTAAAAAATAAGTACCATTATTTTTACAATTATTTTTACTCTTAAAAACAATGACTGAAAATCAAATAGCGTTTGGTGAAATTTAAATAAAACTTCATAAAATTTCAAGGACGTTTTAGACATTTAGGATATGTCTGAGAATTTCTACTTCGTATTTATACAAAATATTTTGTAATTACTAATTGCGTAAATCTATAAACCTTTGTATTTTATAAGCAACACTTCACTTTACTACACATGACATTATAGTAACGATTAATTTTAATGCAAGCATATATTTTATAAATTGCTACGCTTATCTTAAATTATAATTTACCATCATTGGATATATCCATTGATATAAAGCAACATCCTTAAACAGCATTAAAATGAAAAGCAATTGGAAATTGAGTCATTAATATGAAAGAATAAAAATGATTAATAGACGAAAGTATTATGAATTTCACAATGAAATTTTTGTAAGTTGCAAAATTCTATTAAGTAAATAACAGTATAACATCATTATTACCTAGCCCTTAGAATTCAAACACTATTTCTTTAAAACAATATTCTAATAAGAAATACTTTCAAGTATTCTTAGTCCATTAGATTAGCAGGAAATCACAATGAAAAGAAAATCAAATTAATGTAGTTTGTAGGAATGACAGGTAAATCACTTAAATACAATTTTTTAAAAAATTATACCTGGTTATCAAATATCAAAATGTGCAACTGTTCACAGATGAAGTGCTGACTTGAAAGAAAATTTAGATTGAAAGACAAATCACATAGATTTATATACATAATAGATCACAACAATCAATGCCACAATATATTAACAAAAAATGTCAGATTGCAAAACAGAAACTGCCTTAGGTGATGTATCAAAAGCTTTTGATGATATCATTAAAAATTCTATGATGAAAACAAAAATGGTCAAAAAAATAAAAAGGAACTATAATGAAGATGCATCAATAGAGGGTATTTTTAAATGGTAATTAACCTCAACTGTACAATTTCAAATGATCTCCAGACAATTTTATATATAGGTTTCATGATGAGGCTTGGAAATAATTAGATTTTGTTGAAAATTTTTTTAGCAAAAGAGTTAATGATTATTTATATTAAGAGACCACATAATTGTTTTTGGCTTCAAGCAAATAATGACCACTCATAAAAATTAATCCTATTTAATCAAATCATTTATTATTGTTTTACTAAGAAAACAAATATTTTATAGTGAAATATAGAGAAGTAAAATGTAAACATTCTATGTATAAAAAAAATGGAAAAAAATGGAAAAAATATTTAAAAAATTTTAAATATAATCTCTAAGAAATTAAAAATTTTTGTACTTAATAAAAATTACTTTATTGTTTATG